>JXTC01000386.1:97878-114562 GCA_002914845.1 Trema orientale | reverse complement strand
TACTGAATTAATTTACGTGAACATGAAGACATTCTGAGAATCTTAATCGATGCACCATGGCTGTAATAATTAGTTACTATCTCATAAATTTATTTGTTTACATGTTGGCCATATAGTTTTTATTTTTCGTTTTCTTATTTTTGGAAGATAAGATAGTCAATTATGCTGTCTTTAGTCACTTATATTTGGATTAAAGACTTTTATTATATATGCGTTAGTTTTGCTTAATTTTGTCTGATATGGCCCTTATTAAGTTCTTTGTAATATATGTGTTATATCTTGGTTATGATGTTTGTTGTTCATTTTAAAATAATACGAATTGAGTAATCATTTATTATTGATAAATTATTTTGCATGCCCCAGCAAAAAAAAAAAAAAATACTTTGCATGATGGTTTTTTTTATATCTAACATTTTCTTATCAAAATTTTTTTTTTTTGCTTGAAACATTCTTTTTATCAATTAAATTTAGTTCTTCGTCTCTCTCACCCTCTCCTACTACCTCCGGTAGCATTCCTCTCTTGTTCTCTCTCTCTCTCTCTAGCTTTTTCTATCTCATGTAATTTTGTAGTAATAATTAATTATTTTCATAAAAATTCGTGCGCTTATTCTTTTTATTTGTTATCCATATAGTTGTTATCATCTACTTTATCATTTTTTGATAATGAGATAGTCAATTATATTATCTTCAGTTATTTATTTTTGGACTAACAACTTAAGTTATATATATGATTGCTAAGTTTATCTTTTTATTTTTTCAATATAGTTCCTGCATATTAAGTTTTGAGGTGTTTACAGAATCTTCAAATATTATTTGGTTGGTTATCGTATTTCTTAATAATTTTAATTTAATATGACATGACTAATTATTTGTTACTTGTAGATTATATCGTATGGTGATTTTCTATATCAATATTTTGTGATAAACTAAATTTAATCCTCTCTCTCTATCTCCTTTGTTATTTCTCTGTCTCTCTTTCCCCCCTAAGTGTCAAATTAATTTATAACAATAAATATGACTTGCATAAAATCTCGATCTAATGTAATTTTACTATAATCATTATTTTTTAAAAATTTGTATGTTTATTTGTTTTTTTATTGTATATATAGTTTTTATCTTTTACTTCATCATTTTCGTCCTAAATTACTTATTTTTGGATTAAAAACTTTAGTTATAGATGTGTTTTAAGTTTAATTTTTTTTATATAGTTCTAGTATATTAAGTTTTCTGGTGTTTACTAAGTCATACAATATTCTTTTGTTGGTTATGATACTTGTTGTTAATTTCAATTTTATATGAAATAAATTATTATTTGTTACTACTAAATTATATCGTGTAATAATTTTCCAGATATCTAATATACCTATATAAATTAAATTTAACTCACTCTTTCTCTCTCTTTCTCCCAAGTATTAAATTAATTTATATAAAAATGCTGACATGTAGAAAATCCTAATTTGATGTAACTAGATGTTTAACATTTCCTTACTATTGAATTTAATTCTCCTCGTAGCTCTATTTCTCTCTCTTGCAATCTCCCCTAGTATTCCTCTTTCTCTTTCTCTCTCTCTCCCATGTATTAAGACCTGCATAAAATGTTGACCTGATGTAATTTTGTAGTAATAATTAATTACTTTCGTATAAATTGGTACGTTTATTATTTTTTTTTATTGTCCACATAGTCATTATCATTTACTTTAATCAAATGTGTAGCGGTTAAGACAATTTCAGAAACCGTAGACATAATTTTTTCGTTAAAAAAAAAACTAGGTGTAAGAAAAAATGTTTCTGGAAGAAAATGACAAAGCAGGCCAATAAAATATGGCAATTCAGGCCACTTAAAGGTAGTTTATAAGAGCAGCAATGAAGGCTGAAATAGAGAGGAAAATCAGAAATGAAGACTAGAAATAAAGTCAGCAAGAAGGATGGAAGAAATATTTTGTTTCCGATTCTCAAAACAGAGGAAGAAAAAAGCACTATATTCAACAATGAAGGCTAAAAAAAATAAATCCCAAGAGCCTAATTCAGCTCTGATATCATGTCAAAATATGAGGAAAAACTCTTATATTTCAACCAAAGAAATGTACAAATATATAGGAAGAAAGCTAGGCTAAATAAGAAAACTCTCCTATGACATAATCCCAACAATTCAGGGACATTAACTACCAAAATATACATTATTAATTACAAGATATATACATAGCTATAATATATTGACTTTTCTCACCAACTAATTAGTTGTAAAGTTTCACTGCCTACTTATTTGACTTCTCTCCATGTGAAATCTGTAGCCTTTTAATTGCTTATTTTGACAAATACGGGTTTCGACATGACAACACAACCCAAAATTGACACGATTTTCACGGGTTTGGGTTGGAAAAATTAGGTGCGGGTTGAAAACAGGTCGACCCACTTGACCCGCAAAGAAAAATTGGTCGAGTTCAGGTCAACCTGTACAACCCGAATATGACACGTTTGACCCGTTTGTTTTTTTTTTTTTTTGTTTTTTTTAACCTAAAGAAGGAAATATAAAACCAAATACTACGAGTAGAAAAGAAACCCTACTTGCTGTCATACTCATTCACTCTTAATCACCCAGTCATTCATGTTCTCTCTCTCTAGTTCTATTGAGCAGCAATACTGAACTGAGCTCTCTCGCCATGAGAAAGGTTGCCTTCGACCATCAGCTGTGAAAGGGTGAGGGACTCTGCCTTCGATAGTTCGACTATAGCCGCAACTTGTGATTTTGTGAGTTCAACCGTGACTTCTACCAAGGTTTGTGATNCAGAGGAAGAAAAAAGCACTATATTCAACAATGAAGGCTAAAAAAAATAAATCCCAAGAGCCTAATTCAGCTCTGATATCATGTCAAAATATGAGGAAAAACTCTTATATTTCAACCAAAGAAATGTACAAATATATAGGAAGAAAGCTAGGCTAAATAAGAAAACTCTCCTATGACATAATCCCAACAATTCAGGGACATTAACTACCAAAATATACATTATTAATTACAAGATATATACATAGCTATAATATATTGACTTTTCTCACCAACTAATTAGTTGTAAAGTTTCACTGCCTACTTATTTGACTTCTCTCCATGTGAAATCTGTAGCCTTTTAATTGCTTATTTTGACAAATACGGGTTTCGACATGACAACACAACCCAAAATTGACACGATTTTCACGGGTTTGGGTTGGAAAAATTAGGTGCGGGTTGAAAACAGGTCGACCCACTTGACCCGCAAAGAAAAATTGGTCGAGTTCAGGTCAACCTGTACAACCCGAATATGACACGTTTGACCCGTTTGTTTTTTTTTTTTTTTGTTTTTTTTAACCTAAAGAAGGAAATATAAAACCAAATACTACGAGTAGAAAAGAAACCCTACTTGCTGTCATACTCATTCACTCTTAATCACCCAGTCATTCATGTTCTCTCTCTCTAGTTCTATTGAGCAGCAATACTGAACTGAGCTCTCTCGCCATGAGAAAGGTTGCCTTCGACCATCAGCTGTGAAAGGGTGAGGGACTCTGCCTTCGATAGTTCGACTATAGCCGCAACTTGTGATTTTGTGAGTTCAACCGTGACTTCTACCAAGGTTTGTGATTCCTTTTTTTTTTTTTGGTTCGTAAGTTGGATCATGACTTCTACCACCTAAAAAATCAAATTTGATTTCACTTTTATATGTTAAAGAATGTTTGATCTGAGAGTTTTTATTATTAAATTAGTTCTAGTCCTTGATTTTGAATAAAACTACAGTATTAGGCATTAAGTTGTAGTAGAAGTGGGTTTGTATATATATATATATAATATTTAAATGCTTGTAATAGATTAGATGATCAGTTTGTGATATATGTAAGTTGATTTTGCGAATTCAAGTGTATGTGTTTAATCTGATAGTTTTCATTATTAAATTAGTTCTAATACTTGATTTTGAAAAAAGCTATAGTCTATAGTATTAATAGTTAAGTTGCAGTAGAAGTGCGTGTGTGTGTATATATAATATATATGTATTATATGTATTGGATTAGATTATTTCAATTTCTGATATTTGTATGTTGACTTTGTGAATTTGAGTAATAGCTATTTCGGTGGACTTGGTCGAATTAGGAGGTTAGATATTTGTTTGATTAATGAGTGTTCGATTAATGGGTAGAGGAACATTTTGGATAATATTTATATAGTATTTAAATAGAGTCTTCAGCACGTTGCTTTCTTTTCTTTACTTTTTTTCTTTTTCAATTTTAAATATTATGTACCATAGGCTAGATTTATATGATCAAAATATTGAAACTTACAATGTAACAAAATTGCTTTGGGAATATTTGATGATATTCGTTTGGCTTTTTATGTTAGTTTGACCATTGATTCCTTCCTTCTTTTTTTTTTTTTGTTTTCGTATATGAGTAAACATGATTGTGTTGCTTCAAGCTATGAAGATGAGGATGGACATGTAAATAGGCTTAATGAGGAAGACGATGATATGATAGAGGTTAGAAGTGCAAACTACGCAAAAGTTAGGAAGAAAACACTGAAGTCCAAAGTTTGGAAGTTCTTTGATATACTCCTTTTGGATCCCGATAAAAAGCTAAGGAGCAAGTGTAAAAAATATTGGCAGGAGTATCTTGCATCTAGCAAATATGGGATAGGTAATATGGCATGCCAACTTAAATCTTGTAAAAGAAGAGATACACATGACGTTAGTCAAATGCTTACTTCTCATGAAAAAGATTTATTATCACTTAGTGCTGGTCGTTTTGATTATGAAAAATGGCGTGAGTTGGTTACAACTTGTATTGTTATGCATGATTTGGCCTTCCAATTTGTTGAGTATAAGGGGTTGAAAGCAATGTTGCAATATTTGTATCCTGGGATGGAACTTATTAGTAGAAGCACTACCAAGAGTGACATTCTTAAGATGTAATCCAAGAAAAAAGTTAGAATTAGAAACATGTGCTGCTGCTCCAAGTAGAATAAGTTTGACATCTGATTTGTAGAGTTTCTTGACTATTGATGGATATATGTGTCTTACAGCCTATTTTATAGATAAAAATTGGAAGTTACAAAAAATGATTTTTAATTTTTGTTTAATGCCTCCTCCACATACTGGTATTACATTGTCTGAGAAAATCTTTTCTTATTGAGTGAATGGGGAATTGAGGGAAAGATCTTTACTATCACATTAGATAATGCTACTTCAAATGATGTTTCTGTTGATGCATTGCAAACACAATTGAATTTGAAAGGTTTACTTCCATGCAATGGCAATTTCTTTCATTTGAGGTGTTATGCTCATATACTCAATTTGGTTGTACAAGATGAATTGAAAGAGATTGACAAATCAATTGAAAAAATTCGTGATAGTGTTAAGTATGTTAAAGAGTCACAATTGAGGAAGCAAAAGTTTTTAGATTGTTTAAGTTGGTGTTCATGGGTGATATTTGCAAGAGAGGATTATGTCAAGATATTATTACTAGGTAGAACTCCACATATTTAATGCTTGATAGTGCTATCTTTTATCATTGTGCCTTTCAACATTTGGTTTTGAGTGATTCCAACTACAAGCATTGTCCTTCAACAGAAGAATGGGAAAGAGTTGAGAAGGTTTGGAAGTTTTTGAAAGTGTTCTATGATGCAACTCCTGCATTTTTTGGCACCAAATATCCCACATCAAGTACGTATTTTTCAAGGGATACATATAGGAATGCCCCACTTTGGTAGTCCTGTTTCAATAGATACCCCTTTTAATTAACTTGAACAAATATATCCTTTTTTCTGTTAATTTGTATTTATATTGCAACTTTATTCTTATATTAGCATTTAATGAGTCGTCTTCTTCTATTCGCTCTACCTGCCAAGCCACGAAGCAGATCATGAACGATGTTGATGGAGACGATGAACAATTTCTTTGGTGCCTATCATTCTCTATTTTTTTTTTCCTTTTCTCGAACATACATCATTCTCTATTTCAAACTAGGATAAAGTAGGTTACATAGATTTCATAAAACACTGTTGGTCGAAGTCCCCTGAAGGAGAAGACTTTTCTAATTCCAGACCTTTTTTTTTTTTGAGTGAGATGATTTTTTTTTTTTAAATGTTAGTTTTTCTGTTTGAAATAAATGGTATTATAAAATAAAACAAAGACAATTAATCTTGATAGGAAAAAAGAAAATTTCCTTTACTAAATCGAAAATTCGCTCTCAATCTGTCGAGCTGGAAGCAATCCTGGACAATTGGTGGAAGACGGCTTTGTCAGCGGCAACACAGGTTTGGCTTAAACAGTGATATAGATGAGAGAGAAAGGGAACTTGGGAATGAAATAAGAAGGATAAAACTAGAATACAAAAATTATAATTTTAAAAAAGGGGCATAAATGTTAATTTAAAAAAAAAGGGATATGTACTGATACAAAGTGCCAAATGAGTGTTTAAAGCTCATGGCAAGTAAAATATGGGTGAAGTTCCATAAGTATTAGTCTGAGTTTAGTCCTATTTTAACTATAGCAGTAGTCTTGGATCCTCGATATAAGTTGGAATTGGTAAAGTTTTGCTATGGGAAAGCATATAGGAATAGAATTTGAGGATTTTTACGGGAAGCTATTGTACAAATCTAAGTATGACCAAAATTCTTCACCACAAACTTCCAAAAAAGGAAAGAAAAATCATGAAGACACACAAGTTATGAATGTTGATACAGAGCTTTTTCAGGTAACTTATCTGTTAATGTTTTTATTTCTTATATACTTTCACATTTTTTTTGAAAATTTTAAAGTCTTATAAATTCAATTAATCTTCTCTCAATTGTTGTTGCTATTTTTTTTGTAGGAATTTGATAATCTTTCAAGTGAGAACTTTTCATCTTCTGTTCAAGAACACAATTTGAGCTTTACTTGGATAAACCAAGGATGAATAGGAATCAAAAATTGGATGTCCTCGGGTTCTGGAAAACAAATCAATATCGTTATCCGGAACTTGCTACGATGGTTCGTGATATATTGAGCATTGCAGTATTAACTGTTGCTTCAAAATCTGTTTTTAGTAATGGTGGGCGTATTGTCCAATTTCGAAGTTCACTCAAATCAGAAACAGTTGAGGCAATATTGTGTACAAAAGATGGGTTGTTTGGAAATGAAGGTAATTTTGCATCATTAATTGCAAATTATCATTGTTTATGAAAACTAACATTACTGTAACTATTATTTTTTTATCTTCTGAATGTAGATCTTGATAAGGATGCTGCATAAGACTTGGATGAAATGATACAAGATATAGTGGCACTTAGCTTGAAGGAGGAGAGTAATACATAATTCTCCAACTCTGTGGCTTTGGAATAGATTATATGTGGTAGTTGGACTTTGTGGAGAAAATAATCTTTTTTATTTGAATAACTAAGGACTTTGTTATGTGAATTTATGTTATGTTTGTTATTTGTGGAGTTTTATGGACTTCATTAGGCTTTATTATGGCTATGGACTAGGTTATATGCGTTGAATGTTTTTCTTAGTTTGAAGAACTAAGGACTTTGTTATGTAGATTTTACTATTTAAGTTGTATTTTTATTTTTATTTTTGGATTTCATTATGTCTTGTTGTTATGTTATAGATTGTGATTTATGAACTTTATTATTGTTTTGGGTTTTGACATAGGTTCAATGGATTGAATTAGCATTTTACGTTAATTTGAATGTTTATTTCCTTTTGATTAGCTCATGTATCTTTATCTTGGGTCCGTGAGTTATGTCCAAATCGGATTATGTCATGTCCGCAGGTTGAGTAGGTCATGTCGTGTCAACCCGCAACCCAAATAGGTCGAGTTGGTGTCGAGCTTTTCCCAAGCTATTGTGTCACGGGTCGTGTTCGGGTTGAGAGGTTTTCTGCAAATTTTAAGCCTAAACCCACATAACTAAGGACTTTGTTATGTGGATTTATTTTATGTTTGTTATTTGTGGAGTTCTATGCACTTTATTAGGCTTTGTTATGGCTATGGACTAGGTTATGTGTGTTGGACGTTCTTCTTAATCTGAAGAACTAAGGACTTTGTTATATAGATTTTATTATTTAAGTTGTGTTTTTTTTGGACTTCATTATGTCTTGTTATGTTATGGATTGAGATTTATAAACTTTATTAATGTTTTGACTTTTGACATAGGTTCAATGGATTGAATTAGTATTTTATGTTAATTTAAATGCTTATTTGCTTTTGTTTAGCTCATGTATCTATATCTCGGGTCCATGGGTCGTGTCTACATCGGGTTATATCGTGTCTGCGGGTTGAGCATGTCATATAGTGTCAACCCGCAACCTAAACAGGTCGTGTTAGTATCGAGCTTTTCCCAACCCCTTGTGTCACGGGTCATGTTCGAGTTGAGAGGTTTTCTGCAAATTTTGAGTCTAAACCCACATAACTAAGGACTTTGTTATGTGGATTTATGTTATGTTTGTTATTTTTGGAGTTTTATGGACTTCATTAGGCTTTGTTGTGGCTATAGACTAGGTTATGTGTATTGTATATTCTTCTTAGTTCGAAGAACTAAGGACTTTGTTATATAGATTTTACTATTTATGTTGTGTTTTTTTTTTTGTTTTTTTTGGACTTCATTATGTCTTGTTGTTATGTTATGGATTGAGGTTTATGAACTTTATTAATGTTTTGAGTTTTGACATAGGTTCAATCGATTGAATTAGCATTTTACGTTAATTTGAATGCTTATTTGCTTTTGTTTAGCTCATGTATCCGTATCTCGGGTCCGTGGGTTGTGTCCAAATCGGGTTATGTCGTGTTCGTAGGTTGAGCGGGTCATGTCGTGTCAACCCGCAACCCAAACAGGTCATATTAGTGTCGAACTTTTCCCAACCCATTGTGTCACAGGTCGTGTTTGGGTTGAGAGGTTTTCTGCAAATTTTGAGCCTAGACCAGACACAAACACGATCTATGACATGAATTGCCACCTCTAGTTTTATTGTTACTCTAATCCCCCCCCCCTCCCAACTTTTCCACCCTTGTTAATAACTATTGATTTCCTTATATAAAGGAAGACTGTTTTTTGAACTCCATTTGATAAACCTTAGGTTGAGAGGTCTGTTTTTGACGTATGACTATAGGGGTGTGAATTGTTACTATACTTCTCCTTTATGTGTTTGTGTGCATGTGTATGTGTATTTGTTTTTTACGCATTTGCTTAATGCTTGTTTGTTATATTTTATATTGCCTTATTCCTACTAATGCAGGTTTTTCTTTTTCAGTAATCCTTGATGGTTAGGACGATTAAAATTGGATAGCTATATCTCTATTTCTTTCCCCTTAACTGTGCTAATCCTTTTATTCTTTCCTGGACTCTGTCTTTGCTACTCATATAAAACATGATTTTATATGTTGGATTGAGTCCTAATAGCTCTATTACATAGCAATACCTCTACCTTATTTAGTTACTTATTTATTTTTAATTTGTAAATCTTTGTGTTATCTACTTTGTGGTCCTTTTCTTCATTCCTAAATTGTATGTTCTTTCCTCAACTAAACCATTAAATATGTTAGCTAAGTTTATCTTCTTTTTTTTTTAATTTTATTTTTCTTTAGGGTTGTCAACCAATGTAGTTAAGAGATGAGATGCAAAGAGCACTGATAAGTAAATTTTATTCACTTATTTGGTTATGATTTTATCTCCTTATTTGTTTAATTTATATGATTTCTCTCTTAGTTGTCGTGTTTTTATATGTTTTTCTCAGGTTTTGAATAATTATAGAAGCATTGGACAAGCTCACTAAGTTAGTAAAGAACAAACTGAGGCATTTTAGGCAGAAGCCCAAGCACTGCGGCGCTATGGAGATAGCGCCGCGGTGTTTAAGGTTCTGAAATTTTTTCTAGAACCCATAGCCCTGCGGCATTGTGCAAGTACCGCCGCAACGCTACCCTATTTTTGTCCAAGCGCTGTGGTGCTATATACCTAGCACCGAGGTGCTCTCGTGTGGTGTTGTACGATAATTTCTTCAGCGCCGTGGCGCTGGCATGTGTTCTTGCACTTTTTGGTCAGATTTGACCTAGCCACCAAGGGGATATAAAAGAGATCTTTTGGGATCCGAGAAAGATATCTTGGGAAGCATTTTCAGAGCTTGCTTAGCTGTTTTCAAGAGACAAGAAGAATAAAGAGGAAGATGTGAAGAGAATCTCACCAAATCAAGATAGTTTTTCTTTCTCATCTCTTCCTTTCATGATGTTGTTCTTATTAGCTTGTTTTTATTTTTTTCCATTATGAACTAAGCATTTTATGTAAAGGAATGATGTAACCTATACTTAAAACTATGTCTTGATTTTCTATATTAATTTTGTGGTGATTTTTCATTAGTTTATTTATGTTATTTTACACTTTATGTTTCTCAATTGATTAGCAACTATTGGGATATTTTGATTTCTAGAATCCGGTACTTGAGAGAGGGGATTTTTAGAGGCATGACTAGAATAATATAACCTAGGATATTGTAGAGTTTGAGAAAACCTATGAATCCTTTGAAGCTTGTTATTAAGAACTATAAAGCTTAATGAACTTTTGTTTTCTCAATTTTGAATAGTGTTGCTCAATAAGAATATTGTATATATCATCCATGTTTCAGTCCATCTTGTAGACTTTATTTCTAGATTTTACTATCCACAGGAAAAAAGGAAGAGTAGTGCTTTTGAGTGTAAATTAATTTTTATGCCAACGTATAATTCACCACTGGTGGAAGAAAATTATAGACAATCATGGGAACATTGCCTTACATAATTCAACGCTTATAATTGCTTTGGATGCAGCATTTGTTTTGGAATATTTACACTCAAAGAATATTGTCCATTTTGATTTGAAGTGTGACAACTTGCTTGTGAACTTGAAAGATCATTTACGACTAATTTGCAAGGTAATTCTAATGGTATTTTCACTAGTAAATAAACATTAAATTTGGCAGTGGTCATAAATGTTTCTAATAAAAAATTATGAGCACTATCTTTTCTCCAAAATTTTCATGTTTGAGCTCACATCTCAGTGCAAAGTTAGATTTTGTTTTTTCATTATGGAATCTTGCTTTCTTTATTTGTTATCCAAATGTGTATAACGTTTTGTTACTATCCTCATTTCTCCGATGTTATTAGTAGAGTCACCTGTGAAAAAACATTGTACACACGCAGAAGGTATCATGAATAATACCTTGATTCTAATAATTCTGAGTTAATGTGACTCCAAATGGTTCCTTACGTTGTTTTTCAATAATTACAGACCTGATAATTAATTCATTCAATTATTTATAAAAGATAGTAATATATTTATACTCGTAATATAGATGAATGTCTTTCCCAATTTGATTTCAAAATGGATTGGTCCTTGTTTTGTTAATAATTTTTGTTAGTTGCCAAGAGGACGACTCATTGGTAGATGGTATTGCTTTAGACTCTATTTCTGACAATTGTTCTTTGAATGTGTTTTATTCAATTTGCAAGTCTAACAAATAAAGCAAATTTTTGCCTATCTTCAAAAGAATGCCTTCTTCTACTAACTATACTCAAGACCTTACATAGCCATAAAGTTTAGACTAAACAAATTAAATGCAATTCTAGGCAATTTCTTTTAAGTTCAGGTGTTTCATTTATCAAGGAAGATCACATTTTTATTCCAAACTTAAATCTAAAAGCTCTGGGAAGAGCAACAGAAGAAGCATATTGTTGTAGTTTGAAAGGAAAAATAAAATGACTTACTTTAAATAAATGACTTCTACCATGAAATGTACCGTTCAATTTTTTTCACTTGGGAACTCTTGATTCATGTAAAATTTTCCTAGGAAAAGTTGGACCTAAAAAAAAAAGGCGGAACAACATATCCAAGAATACATTTACTTCACTGGGCATATCGAGAACATAAATCATAAGATAATCCATATTATTAGTTTTCAATATAAAGCACCTATAATTATGCCATTAGGAAAAAAAAAAACTCACATTAGTGTAATGACATTATCCAAGATAAGAGAAAGAAGGAATATTGTTGACTTGTAAAGTTGATGCAGTAATATAGGCCTCTTTTTCCATTCAAGAAGCAAACAACCCTTCTCACTAGCCAAAGTACACCCATAATAGCCATATAAAGACAAAATAATCCTTATTTGATTCAAACACGTCAGCGCCATTACTTGAAAACTGGCTTACCTAATTATCTTCTCTATTTATTTACTCTTTCATACCTCTCAATCCTACTTAAGGCTTCAAAAGCCACAATATTCCTAACCTCCAATATAAAATGAAGCTTCACTATCTACATCTTTTGTATTGACTATTTCATGGAAGAACAGCCTCACTAAAAAATGGCAGAAAGTAATGAAAGGACTTTAGAAATCTCCCAAAAAATAGGCTAATTGAATTAATCACCATGAATGACTCATTGTGCTTGTTCGACCCAGTCCATGAATCAATAATTTATTAGGAAATTTGATTTTGTATGATAAATTTTTCAGAAAAAAAAAATGAAACATCCCAAATTCTTAAATTGTTTGAAAAATTATAGATTTATTTAGAAAAATACTACTTTTAAATATATTATGAAAAATACCACTTTTTATTAATTGATAAGATACTTGAGATAATCATTCAATTTACTTGAAGCAACAAGACTAGTTACCTCAAGTAACTCGATTGCTTACAATTGAAAAATACCAATTTTGAAAAATGATATTTTTTTAAATATGTTTTAAAGTTATTATTTTTCTACAGAATTTTTAAAAAAGTGATCTTTTACTAAATCTATATAGAATTTTTTAAAAAATTCAGCCCATCTGGGATTTTTCGATTTTTCAGACTTTGGGCCTGAATTTTTGTAAGAAGCCCATAATTTTTAATTTAAAAAATTGTTACTTGCATTTTCACTAACATTTCATAAGTATTCACTTTGTATCTAATTTGAGCATTACATAATATGTAATAGTATCATATTAAGTACTATATTCACTTACTTTATCACAATATAAGCAAATAATACTAAATTAAAGAATATTATAACTAATTAGTACATAATCAGTCATTGTGTTTCTAATTTGATCGTATGTTTTTATGCTATTTAAGTATTATACTTACTCATTTTTTCATATTATGAATAGTGATATTAGATTAATTTAAATTTTCACTTAATTTTAGACTCCTCTGCTATTTTTCAAATACTTTTGACATAGAATAATATGCAATAATATTATACCAAGTATTCTAGTAACTTACTTTATCACATTGTAATCAATGATATTAAAATAATGAAATTTGTCACTAGTTAGTGCAAAGGCTTTCATTTTGTATCTAATTTGATTATGAGTCTATATATAATAGTGTTATAATAAGTACTATAGTCACCCAGTTAATGAGATTATAATAAGTGATAATAAATTAGTGTGAATTTTCACATAATCTCGCAAAATTTATCCACTTTCTGTTAGATTTAAGCGTGAGAAGATATGTAATGGTGTTTTACTAAGTAGTCTAGTAGTTAGTTTGTCATAATGTACTCAAATATATTAAATTAATTACATTTTTTTTAATTAGTGGAAAGTCCTTCAATTTAAAACTAATTACACCATAAGACAATTTGTAATAGTGATATAATTACTCTAGTCACTTACTTTGCCGTATTATGGTCAAATATATTAAATTAATTTTGTTTCTCAGTAACTAGTGCAAAATCATTCAATTTAAAACTAATTTAACTATAAGATAATTTTTTAAAATGTTATACTAAGTACTCAGATAATATTAGGTATCCCAACTATTTTACCAAAATTTTTGTACCAATATATGTAGTAAGTGAGTTTCATCATTTAAGTGGTGTCTTGAAACTTACCACAAATGAATTTAATACAATTCACCAATTGAATGGTAACAATTCACTTGCCACAAGTATTGGTATGAAAAATTTGGTAAACTATTTGGGATACCTAGCATTATTCCTAAGTACTATAGTAACCTAAATTGTCACAATATACTCATGCATATTAAATTAATCTTATTGTTCTAACTAGTACAAGGTTATTTAATTTAAATTATTTTAACCATAAGATAATATGTAAATAATACTATACTAAGTATTAAAATCACTTATTTTGTAACATTAAACTCAAAAAGATTAAATTAATTAGATTTCTCATTAATTAGTTCGAAGGTAATCAATTTATTTATTTAAAAAAAGTTATTCAATTTATATCTAATTTGACAGTCAAATAATATTGAATGTTGTTAAATAAGAGATATATGTATGTTATTTTAGTTACTATCTTATTATTTATATCTAATTTTTTATTATTCGATTTATACCTATCTTAATCAGTTTACTATCATTAGTTTATTGTATTATATATAAATAATAATTTTGTTTTATGATTTTCTAGTATGTATATATATATAATTATTAACTATTTTTGGGCATTAAAGCCAAGATTAAATTTTTATTTTTCAAAATATTTATTTAAACAATATCAAAAAACTTAATTTATCTCTATATTCTATAACTATTTTAGTATGTATATATAAGATACATATTTTATCTAAATTACCATGTAGGCTAATTTTTTTTACGCAATATTTAAAGTTCTTCATATGACCAATATTATGAGTATTACTATAATTGTATTGCATCATTAAATAATATCATTCACAGTGCTATTATTAAAACTAATATTACAAATATATAAAAACGAGGGCAGATCCATTCATTTTTTTCTAAATGAGGCCATAATGAGTAAGAGTATTTACTAATTCAACTCATCATTTTACTTGGGTTGGGCTAAACTGACTCAAGAAGACATAAAATATGCCAAAACCTACGAATTGGCTAAAATAAATTGAGCATCATGAATCGCTCATTGCCCTTAATCAGCCCAGCCAATGAATCAATCATTTTCTTATAAATAATTGTTAATTACATACGAGATTAGGATTAGTGATGATAGACTAATTCATCCACTTTGTATTTAATTTAGGCATTATATAATATATAGTTGTGCTATGCTGAAAATGATAGTCAATTTGTTATAATAAACTCAAATATATAAAATTAGTAAAGTTTATAATTACACATTCATTCATTTTTTTATCTAATTTGATCATAATAGAATACGTATTAGTGTTATTATAACTACTATACTTCGTTACTTTGTGATATTATGATTAATGACGCTTGATTAATTTGAATTATCACTTAATTTTATAAATCATCCTCTATTTTTCAATAATTTTAGATGGGACAATATGCAATAGTGTTACACTAATTACTCTAGTGATTTACTTTATCACATTATATTCAATGATGTTAAATTAATGAAATTTCTTACAAATTAGTGCAAAGTCATTCATTTAGTTTCTAATTAGACCATGGGTCAATATGTAATGGAATTATGGTAAGTACTATAGTCACCTACTTTGCGAGATTATGATTAGTGACAATCGATTAGTACGAAGTTCTTCTTAATTTAGTAAAATTTCTCTACTTTCTACTACATTTAAGTATGAGTCAGTTTGTAACAGGGTTATACTAAATACTTTACTTACTTTGTCACATTATACTTAAAGATATTGAATTAATTTAATTTTTCACTAATTAGCGCAATATGTAATTATTATTTACAAAGTAATATAATTGATGATGGCTTATAATTTGACCATGGAACAATATATATATTAGTATTAAACAAAATACAATAAACAATTACTTTACCACAATATACTCAAAAGAGATTAAATTAATTATATTTATCACTAATGAATTCAACATCATTCAATTTAACTCAAATTTGTCCATGAGGTAATATATATTAGAGTCTAGAGTTAAGCTACCTATCATAATCATCTATTTTTGATATATTCAATACATAATTTATCACATTTTACAATATATATTAAATTAATCAAATATATTACTAACTAGTGCAAATTCATTCAATTTAAAACTAATTTCATCATAGGAGAATATGTAAATAGTGATATACAAGGTACAATAATCACTTAATTTATCATATTATACTCAAATACACCAAACTAAGTAATATATGCATCTATTTCGTGACATTGGGATTAACGATAATACATTCATGTGATTTTTCTCTTCTTTTTGCAAAATTGATCAAATCTGTTCCAAATTTTAACGTGTCACCATATGTAATATTAAAGGTAATTAATAAACCCACCCAATTTGTCATATTTTACTTGATCATATTAAATTAACTAAATTTCTCACTAATTTCACCTATTTTGTGAAGTATCAATCAATTTTCTCTCACTAATTATTTAAATTAATTAACATCATTCTATACGATACCATGTTTTTTTTTCATGATTTCAATCGGACTTATTACTAATGAGAATAAGTTTACATAAATTACTAATTTCAATGACAAATTAAAAGAATATATTTTTGTTATTTAGTATATTAACTTATTTTTTCACATTGTACTTTTATTTACTAAACTAATTATATTTCCCACTAATTATTTCAAATTCATTCAATTCAAATCTAATTTCATTATGACGCAATATATAATAGAGTTAAGCTAAGTATTATAACCACCTACTTTGTGATATAATTATTAATCATTTAAATTAATGTGAAATTTCACTATATTTTTGCTAAATTTATAAATTTTGTATCCAATTTTAGCATTGAACATATGCAATAGTGTTACGGTTT
>JXTC01000386.1:52972-70545 GCA_002914845.1 Trema orientale | reverse complement strand
TGTTACCTATGATTAGTAGCAAATTAGTTAGACTAATTTCTCATGGGATCGATCCCTTACTTGTCACTATACTAGATAACTAGTAGGATTCTCCTAAGCTTTGCTTGATAGAGATATGAAGGTAATTAATTTAGCTTTTTAATGATACACCAAATTTTGGCGTCACGCCAGGGAATTATTTCCTAGCTTATTTCTGCTTTTAATTTTTCTTTTTGTTTTTAGTTTCCTTTATTTTGTTTTCGCTTTTTAAATTGAGATTCCTAACGATGTACAATCAGCATGTACCTTTTACATATGTCCAATGAGACACGGCACCCACACAAGAGGCTTGTTAGAGTTACAACTCCATTCAACATCATCTGTCTACGAAGGTGAACAAGGAGGGGATGATGAACATACTTGATCAAAAACTTGAAACTCCATTTTCGATGTTCACCAATTGATGATCTAATGACAAAAGATGACATGCAAGCACTACCACATATTTGGCCATTGTGCTAACATGTGTTCGAGCGATGAGATACGAAGATGTCAATGCTTAGGGTGGAGTTCGAAGTTAACAACCAACACGACCCCAGCAACTCATATCACTGAGCTCAAGGAGGCCTTTGGAGGATATGCTTAAGGAGTTGGTGGCCAATACCATTCAATTCTAAGAAGAAACGAGGGTGCTACTTATGAAGACCCATACATTGTGCAGTATAATGCAATGTATCGGAGGCATTCGCTATTTTTAGCAGAGTTATATTAGGCTAAGGATAAGAACCAAGCACTCATAGGAGGCAACCTGATGAAGGTGGAAGATAAGGAAAATCAACAAAACAGATTTACACTTTCTAAACTCCTTATCTTTTCTTTTCAATTTATTTTCTTTTACTTTGTTTTGCTTTAGTTTAATTATTTATTATTTTGTTTTCTCTCTTGTTTATTCCTTGCATTCATTAGAGTCTAGTATTATATTAAGGACAATATAGCGTTTAAGTATGGGAGGAAGGCTTAGGTTGTTAGGTTTTTCATTTTTCATTTTTTGTTGTTCTTTTGTATTTCTAGGGCCTAATTTTCTGTTTTTAGTTGCGCCTTGAGTATTAGGATACCTACTAGTTTTTTGTTATGAGAATTGCACTTTTTGTTATGGTTTTGATGGATCATGAGTATTACTTAGTATTCTAGGATTATTTTTGGGTTAATATGCTTTGATGATAGCTATGCTCGTACTTTTATGCAGACTAGCCTTATTAGTTAGTACAAAAAATGAACATGCTAGATTTAGTTGGTCTTGTAGTTTCACTTAGAATAACACATATGGTTTTTATTAGAAGGATTAGAAGTTAGTACTCTTCTAGAGGTTTGATTGAAGCAAATGTGAAACGCCCTTCTTATCTACCTACTACTAGTGGAAATTTATTAAATTTCTATTTACAAGGCGTTACTTTTGGAAAATAATCCTATAATTATTGTTCTAAAAATACGGGCAAATTTGAACTTTTTCTTTTCTTTAAAACTCTATGGATAGATAACTTTATTTATAAACATAACGTAGATCAGTATGTGCATTTATTACAAAACGAAAGGTAGTAAATAGGTACCAAAAGAAATGAACTAACAACAACTCCATTGAGAGACTGTAAACATCCCAAAATATACAAACTAGGCCCCCACATGTGGTCAAAACGTCCATATATACAATACCAAGGTCGGGCCTCTACTCTAGCTCACAAGCTCATGCTGTCATCTCACTCATTACCTGCAACACAAGACTATAATGAGTTACAGCTCAGTAAGTAAAGCAATGGATGAAATGGTGCTTAAAGACATATATTGAATGCACGATCATGCTTACTTAGGTGTATTGGTAAAATATTATCCTTTTTATCCCCCTGTCTTGTGTACACTGTCCGGTTCAGCACTACGCCTGCTGGGCTTTCTGAACTGATAATATCCCATGGGCTCTCCTCCGGCCGGCTCTCACTACAGTGGGGCTCGTTACTAACCTTATTCCATCGTTACCCCGTCGAGCTCAAGAGATAAGGCGGCCCGAGACTGTAGTATAATCTATCATATACCTTGGAGGAGGAATACTGTGGCACACTTTTTGACTAATCCCATCAAACTTGCCCCTCTCCTGGGGCTGCCACTCTGAAACTGTAAATATTTATCCCGCTTCCCCATAACAGTGACACAAAACCTTCTGAAAGTTACCTGGTCTTAACCTTTCTGTGATAAACTTGGCTTTGCACAATAATACTATGGAATTTTGGAAACCTGTCACCTATCTTAAACTTCTCTATATAACATGCATGGCCTCATGATGTATTGGATAATACCAAATTAGAAATGCCAAGCATGTATATTGAAACCAAAATGCCAATGTTCATGCTCATAAACAAAATACAAAGCATAATAACATAATAGATACCCACATAGCACATAATTTTTGTGTTGCAGTTGAGTACTTTACTTACCTCGTGTCCTGAATAGGAATCGATAGTGGAAAGAGTCAATATCCTCAAGAGATTGGTGTGCTAATCACCTGTTATAAATTACTATTACTCATGATGTACATTTTACAAAAAGAATGCATTAAAATACTTGAACATGACCGAAATGATAACTTTCACCAAATTAAGAAACTTGATCTTAAAATGACTCGGAAGTATATAAATCACCTAAGGCACTTGACAATCAATAACTAGCATT
This sequence comes from Trema orientale, assembly GCA_002914845.1. Classification (NCBI taxonomy): domain Eukaryota; kingdom Viridiplantae; phylum Streptophyta; class Magnoliopsida; order Rosales; family Cannabaceae; genus Trema; species Trema orientale. Next base: position 67,848 of record JXTC01000386.1, on the reverse strand, counting down.
GAAAAACTGTTCAAAAGTATTAAAATTTGAATGCTAGTTCGTTAACACCAAAATGATCCAAAATGGCACATAATTTTGTAAAACTAGTCCATTTGCTCCTAAATAGTGCCATTTCATTTTAAAAACATTTGGACAGCACGAGGGGATAAAAATCCTGTAAGGGTGTACTAATTTTAGTATCAAAATTTGGACGTTATTGTTAAAACAATCCAATTCCCACATATACACATCAAATAGGATCTTTCGGTATAACATGAGTGTACTTGAATTCTTTTCCATTTGGACAAAGTATAAACCACTTTTACCCTTGTGTGCCATCACAATCAGCCACCAAATGAGTGAACTAAACAATAGGATCAATAAAATAGACACTCCAAGCTTAAGAAATCAGGTCACAAACATAGAAAACTTAATCTACACACATAAAAATACCTAACTCCATAAATAGTAAACTTTGGGGCTTTAGGTCTAACTTTAATCCTCTACTTAAATTTTATATTTTCAGCAATATATAAGGGTTCCTAGAGCCATCATTCATCAAATAATAGCTTTGATTTAAGAGCTGAAATAAAAGAAATTCACTACAAATTTAAAATCCTACTTAAATCTTACCTTGACTAGTTTGAATCTTTGCTAGACTTCTTGCTTTCTATATTCACCAAACTGATTCCCAAGGCTTAGAAATAGATTTTTGAACTTAAGAGGACCTGAATAAACCATTATTTAAGTGGAAACAAGTAGAGAATTGAAATCAAAGGACAAGACCTAGAAAGGAGAACTTAGTAGAGTTACCTTGACTAGTTTTGGTCTAGCTTGCTTTCTAGAGCTCCAAATCGACTTCTACCACTTGGAAACTCTTGGATATGGATAAGAGGAGCTGAAAGAAGTCTAAAAATGGATGGGAGATATTCAGGTCCTGGCTGGAGTTAAAGGAGAAGAGAATGACCTGATTTGGTCAAAAAGTGATACTTAATGACTAAGAAAAGGCATAACTAAATTTCTAAGGGGTATTTTGGGTATTTTGCTCATTGCTTTCCATGTGTCCAGCTCTAAAACATCCTTAGCATAGTCACCACGTTGCTGGTCACTCCTATACACCCAAGTGTAGCCAAAGTTGGTGAATTCTAGCTTAGAAAGTGAAATCTAGTCATACTTTGACTTATGATCTTATATGGCCAATCTTATTGTAACCTGGCGGAACCTAGCCCTATAACCAATCATTAAACATAAAAATAACTCAATTAGACTCCAATTAAGAATGCAAACATAGTATCAATGACCAATTAATAGAATGCACAAAATTGACACTACGCGATTAAACTGAATCTAAGCTAGCTTAGTGTAACTAAACACCAATTTAGTACCGTGACTGCCACCTCGTGCTTACCTGGGGCCGACCAATAAAATGCTATAAATGAGTCCTAAACATTAAATTAAGCCTATTTGACGTGTTAAACACACAATGAATTCGGCCCCGAAGTGCGTGAAAATTGTATTTTACCGAAAAACTACTATTTGACCTAGTTGTCAACCAACATGATCTTAATGTATATGCATATAGTATTGCTATTCATGAATATATTCTTCGTTCTTTTCATACACCAAGCTCTCTCTCTGAGGGTATTGAGCCTTTACACTGCATTGGGACACTTTAACAATCATTAGTATAATAACATGTATGTAAACGCATATAATATAAGGAACGGGCATATTTTTATGAAACTAGTATTAATGACTTCTAGATGTCTAGTATGCAATTAGAACATATTTATTATTGGCTCTCTTAATTATGTGAGGAGCTGGATGTCACAATCCCGTCCTCCTTGTAAAAATTTCGTCCTCGAAATTCGCTTACCCAAATAATTCTGGATACTTGATTCTCATTTCATCCTCTCGCTCCCAAGTCGCTTCTTCTACTGCGAAATTCCTCCACAAGACTTTAACTAGTGGAATTTTCTTGTTTCTCAATTCTTTCTCTCTTCTGTCAAATATCTGTACTGGTTGTTCCTCATATGTCAAATCTCGATTCAGTTCTAGTGGCTCATAGCTCAATAGATGAGAGGGGTCTGAAATGTACTTCCTCAATAAAGAGATGTGGAAGACATTGTGCACGCTTGACAATGACGGGGGTAAAGCAAGTCTATAAGCTACATTTCCAACCCTTTCAAGGATCTCAAAAGGTCCAATAAATCTGGGACTCAACTTTCCTTTCTTTCCAAATCTCATCACCCCTTTCATTGGTACTACTTCTAAAAATACCATATCTCCTATATTGAATTCTACATCTCTTCATATTGGATCAGCATATTTCTTATGTCGACTCTGTGTAGCAAGCATTCTTTTTCTTATCTTTTCTATTGCCTCTGTGGTTTCTTTGACTAACTCTGGGCCGAGATATTTCTTTTCTCCCATTTCATCCCAATGGATTGGAGATCGACACTTTCTGCCATATAACATTTCATAAGGAGCTACACCAATTGTTGCTTGATAACTGTTATTATAGGCAAACTCAACCAATGGCAGGTATTTACTCCACGATCCTTGGAAATCTAAAACACATGCTCTTAACATATCTTCCAAAGTCTGAATTATCCTTTCTGTCTGTCCATCTGTTGGAGGGTGAAAAGCTGTACTGAACTTCAATCTGGTTCCCATGGCCTTCTGCAAACTCTCCCAAAACTTTGAAGTGAATCGCGGATCCCGATCTGAAATAATTGAAACTGGTACACCATGCAGTCTTACAATTTCTTGAATATACAGTTCTGCAAACTGATCCATAGTGTAGGTCATGCGTACAGGAATTATTTAACCAAAAACTAACACTAGCCCAGTAAAAGATTTCAATAACACTGGAACAGTAAAAGTACAATAGAGCTAGACATCTATAATTAAAAGATAAATATAATATTGATTATGTCAAAAGTTTCACTTTCTTTATAGACAAAGGCTCAAAGGATAATAAAACAAAAAATATATTCATTTCAACTTCATACTAGTAGAGAATAATAAAAAATATATCAAAAATATATTTTGAGCAAACACCAAAAACTGTGTTTTTTCTCCTTTTTTTTCCATAAAAGTTTCGGTAATCATACAGAGCCAATGATGATGAACTCACATAACAATAACAATAATAATAACAATAATAAAAGAACTTACTTAATTATCGTCACATCCACTCACTCTTTCTTCCGGCACATCCTTGAGTTTTTTTCCCTTTTGTCTTTTCCTATCTTCCATTTCTTTTCTTTTTTTTTTCCTCTCTTTCTTCCTCTTTTCTCCTTTTTTTTCCTTTCTTTTTTCTCTTTTCTCCGTTTTTCTCCCCTTTTCTAACCTTTTTTTTTCTTTTTTGTTTTTGCTCCACTTTTTTTTCTTTCTTCTTTTTATTTTCTTTTTGTTTTTGCTCCTTTTTTTATTCTTTCTTTTCTTTTTTCTTTGACTGTTCTTTTTTTCCTCTCTTCTGCTTCTTCTCTTTTTGTCACATTTTTTTATTATACATATCTTGGACTCATTATCCTCCTACAGTTAAATAAACCACAAACCATAGATGGGGTATTCCTAAAAAAGTACATACTCTAATAGTTAGAAAAAAAGAGATCATAAATTACAAAGAAAAAATGCACAATGGAATTATAAATATACCATAATAAGAACATTGTGCAGATTAACAAAAGGAGCAATTTTGTGTCAGTATAGCCTGTGAAGTTCAAATAACCCAATATACAAGCACTCATTAGATTAAGGTCATAGTATCATAATGCCATAGATTTACGTGTACAAAAAAGAAAAGAAAAAAAAAAGAAGAGACAATGTCGGAAATTCCAAGTTAAATCTGTTACTGGCCAAACTTTGCTCCTTTTTTACAGCATGACATTTGAGATAGTCAAACATGCAATTTTCATAGTTGGTTTGTCAACTCGTTCAGAAAACATGGAAGTATAAGAAGAGCTTGATAATTTTTGATGACCTGAAGAGCAAAAACACCTAATTAGTTCACTAGTACAAAATATCCCTTCAGAGTAAATCAGAATAATAGCATGGTTCCTTCAAAAAATGGTATTTAACATAGCTATACAAGAGAAACCATACATGCAATGAAGCAATATCAAAGAAGAACCAAGCTTTCATCAATTAAAGAACCTCCTGCGCAAAAGAATAGAAATTCATAAGATAAGTATCTTAACTATGAGCAAAAAGTAAAACCAAAAATAACATTCCTAGGACTTAATCTAGGTGTGAGTGCATTTGGGATAGCAAATGAGAGACATATTCATATAAGAGTGACTGCAGAAAGTGCATTACATCATCAAAAATAAGAAGACAAAAAATTTAACTATCTCAGAAGACCTGAAAAGAGAATGATATAAAAGATCATTCTTGCGAGAAATTTTTTCAATCAATTAAGTAAATTGGACATAGTACAAATTAAATGAGATACATAAGATGATCAAAAAAAAGATATCTAACTACGATGATATAGCACTAAATGAAACTTTAATACATTGAAAATGACAGAGACAAAACTTTCTGAGAAGAATCCATAGAGAAAATAAAAATCAATCTTTTACAATTTGAGTAAATCGAAAACTAAAATCATGAAACAAGTAGGAAGCACAGGAGTATGCTATTAAGATGCATTTTAACCCAGACAAATTTAGGATCTTCAAAATGTAAGTAACTTAGTATCTACATATTTATTAATAGAGAACTATATTCCAAGTTTATCAATATTATATGAATAACACTCTATCTAACTTGCATTTAACGAGTGTCCAAAAATGTGAAAGCATAATTCCTAAATCTCTATATATAGCATAACTCCTATACACATTATTTGAACTATTTGACACGAAGAATACATCTATTCAACTTTTTCTCTTTGATATATGATCAAATGCCAACTTTCAAACATAACGAAGAGGAATGGAGTGGGTAAAAAGAAGATGCAGTTGAGTAGTTCCAAATAAGAAGCAATTCTCAAACATTCTTTTGCATAAATCTCCTACTTTACATGAATAGTAGCCTAGAAAGTTTACAACCCAGTTACTAAAACAATGAATTACTTTTCCAGCAATCAATATTACTTAAATGTATAAACGTATATATATACATATATATATATATATATAAAATTTGCACATATCACTTCAATTACAAGAATCACTCACCAAGCAATAAAAAAATAGTTTAGTTTTAACGTACTACTAAATCATTCAATTAGAAGAACCACAAAAAATCCAAGAACAGCCAGATCTGAAAAGGAAAAGTCCTCCATAAAACCTTACCAAATTCTTAGGAAAATAAACAAATAAATGAGGCACAAATACTTCTCACATACTCAAATCAAAATATCTATCAAACTGTTCAAAAAAATTAAAATACTGATTCTAATTTCTAGTAACATTCCATCTACTTTAATAATTCGAATGTAGAAGTCGGCAAATTGTGCAACAACCAAGGCACTTTTAAATATACAAAACAAAACGACATTCATACCAACTTAGATTTATAGAATTTGTTGGGAAGCCTTTCCATTTTAATCTCTAGATATCAACTGTCTGCAAAGCATTAAGAGACAAACAAGTCAATATCATGAAATTGAGGAACTTTAGCTCAAACGAAATGAACAATTTGAAGCATCACAAGTTTGATTCCCATGAAAAGGTTTGAAAGAGCAAACCATATGAAACAACAGTCCAAATTGCCGATGTTCTATGTTTCTATTTCACTTAGCTACCACTTAGTTTCTATCTCCAAATGCAACTTTGCATGGATGTTCTCTGTAGAGGAATCAAACATCTTTTAAAACAGAATTTATAAGCAAAATTGAGATGCAAATGTCATGCCAAACTAAAAAAATTCTAATCCAAATAAATTCTAGCATTACAAACCCAAATAAAAATAGAGCATAAAGAAAGTAGACAATCACCGGGTGAATTAAAAATAAATAAATAAATAAATAAAGCCAAATAAAAACAGTATAATTAAAATTGAAATGGCAAAGAAAATTAGCAATTTAAGATGCTACCTTTATAGATCAACGACTAAAATAGATATAAATAACCCATGAAGCAAGGATGCCTGCTTTTGCAAACTGTAATCCATCAATGCTAGCCAACCAAAAATTACTCATAGCTAATAAACAATATTCTCCTTAACAAATAAAATTAATGAATGCTAGGAGACCCTCAATTTTGAGTTAGAAAAATAAATTAGAAAAAGTTAATATTCACAGAATTTAAAAAAAAAGAAAAAGAAAAAATGAGAAAGATATTGAGACAGAGAGCCTACAGACATATTAGTTTGCCAAGAAGGCATCAAAAAGCTTGCTAAAGGCTAACACAAAATCTTGGTCCTTCTTTCTCTGCTACTTAATCCCTCATTTCATAAATTCCTTTGCTCTCTGTATCTTAAACTCTGGTGTTTCAGGAATTGATTTTTCCTAAGAAACAAAAAATGGATACAAGTAGATATTTTTTTTACATAAACTAGAAAGAACATGACAAAGAAGAGAGCATATGAGATTGGCATTAGTATACTCCAAGGAAATGATATTGGTATTCTACACTATGTAAAGATCTATCAAGCAACATTTTACAATTCTAAGACAGTAAAACTAGGTAGAATGTTTATCCTTGTATTACTTTTCATCTTAGAAAATATAGATTTCATGAGTAATTGCTTATATCAAACTTTCTGTTGGCAGAAATATGTCATCACATTCTTTACATTAACTCGAACACAAAACAAAATTACCTTCACATCTTGTCTCAAAAGAACCATGAGAGCTTTATGACCAGCATCAAGCTCAACAAAATTCCTTTACAACAATATCAACAGCCAAGATCAGATTTATACAAAACTAGCAGAGTGTCTAAATTATAAAAAATAATAAAATAATAAAAAACCTCAAAACACAAAAATCTACCAGCCGCAAGAACTAGTTCGAGAACATCCATTATCTTGGCAATACATTCCAACATGTCTTTGCAAAAAAGGGGACATCTCTGAATTGCCCGTACCTGAACCTATAATAACTACCAAATGAAAACTTTAACCCAATAATTTCAATCCTTGACTCTTTTTTTCTATTTTCGAAATAAAGCATCAAATTATTTAGTACCACAAAATCAAAAGGGACACTGCGAAAATCAAAATACTGACCACAAACTCATATTCCTCGATCTCGATTAGATCAAGGAGGGTATCAATGGCAGGACCGAAAAGGTTAAGGAAGAGCTTGAAAAATCTAGTGAAGACCGAAAATGTTTTTCAAGTATTTTGTAATAGTGGTTTAAGATACAATCATAAGGTATCATAATTAAATGATAGGCTTCTGACAAACTAATATATAGAAACTATAGCTTCAGGAAAATTGAGAAATATTATAAGCTATGGTTTAACAAATATGCTGTTAGAATAGAAAATTTTGCCTACAAAATCTTAGAAAGCCACAACTATTTTGAAGACTAATGGCACATGTATTCAAAGAATCATATACTTCTATTTTTATGTATTCCTAGTGTATGAAACCCGTTATCTTCTTCTTAAAAAGATATCAAATAAATAAGGGAGAAAAATAAATCATGTAAGATGCCCAGGACCAACTAATACTCGAGTTTGCAAATCCTTTATAGTGAGGCTTACACCATTACAAAGGCATGAATGAGCAGACGGATCAAATATTATGGAGGAAAAAAAAACACACACACACATACACTAATAGTGTGTGATATAGAAAAAAAAAATTAAAATAAAGGGAAAACCCTCCCAAAAAAATTCAAAATTGAATTCCAAATTGACTGGTTAGTGTTAGAAGTGCAATTATGTATACAAAAAACATATCTTATGATACCAATTTTGAAATCTAAAAGGGCAACTCCTGCTTCAATAATTTCTTGAACTTTATCACTAGTTCCATAAAAAACGTATGGAAGTACCCAACAAGCATCTTTCAATAATTTGAAAATGAATGAGGCTTCCAAGTGCTACAATTGCAAGCTTAACATGTGGAAATGATAAACCAAATCTGATTATGAATCAGAATTTCAAACTGAAAAAAGAAAAGAACACATACAACTGATAAACAATAAATCCAACATAATCAAAAAGAAGCTCTCACTTGCTCCTGTGATGAGAGCCTGATGTGCTCATTTAACTGTGTCAACAAAGGAAGTAAGGCTGTGTCGTAACCAAGTACAAGACCATGACATTTTGCAAATCACCATAAATGCTTCCCAAGGCCTAAACAGCCTAAAAATTAAGAAGCAAGAAATAAATCAATCTACAATACAGTTAACATAATTTGTAAGAGGCCAAGCAGCCTCAAACTGCAGTGAACTACAATCAATCAAAAGTTGAATACATTACCACATGAAGCAAAAGGAAATCACATCAGAAAATAAATAAAAACCAACTCTGGTCTCTGGATTCTATGACTCCAACATTTTAGGACTAGGCTCTATACCGAAAGTATACATACATATATATAAACACATAAGTAAATAAAATAAATAGACTAAAATAAACAATAGATGAATAGCAATAAAAAAAAATTTTATCCTAAGATAAGTATTACCATTATCAGCCAAAATAACCACAACCATAGAGGGTAGATGTTCTATCAGCAATGAAATGGTACCATTATAAAGCACCTTAACCTAATAAAGATAAAATAATGCCAGCACACTCACAGAGGAAGTCTTCAGACTTTAATCTGAATGCCAAGAAACTCATATTCGTTAAGGTATTTAGACAAACCAAACTCAAACCCACACCACAATTACACTCTGATTGATTATCTGAAGGAGTCTCAAGAAAACCACATAACATAATCAGGTTTTGAACAAAACATCACACCAAAAGAGCAAGAAAATTATTTTATGCACGAATCAATGAAAAGGAACAATATATGAGAAAATAATATATGCGCTTTAAACTTGTATAGTAAATAGTCACCAACAATCTGGAAGGAAATAGGGCTTTATATATACTTCAGAAGATTGTCAAAATTCAATAAATGTATTTATTTTTTATCGAATTTTATTTATAAGTTTATTTTTACTAAATTATAATCAATTAGAATTAACAGAAGAATAAATTTTTTAATAACAATTTTTTGCATTGAGTATTTTGTTCATTTATGTAGAATATGAGTACTTGTAAATTGATAGGTCAAGCTAGTTTTTAGGCTTTTTAATACATAAACCCATTGAACTTAACAAAATTAAGCAAAATTAACTTTGAACTCAATTTCTTAGAGCAAAACCCCTTAAAGTCCCCCAATATTAGTTCAATTTTATTTCCATTAGTTTTTTTAGGGTCTTTTTTTTTTTTTCCCCCTTTTCCCTACTGAACTTTGTACATTATCTCACTGTGCACCCTCAACTATAAAAAGTTATATCAATACACCTAAACTTCATCTATGATCATTGCGTCATGTTAATTAACACAATAATCATGTGATTGTCACATAACCTAAATTCAAAGGATTTTTCAGTAATTTAATTAACCAAAATCACATCAATATAAAATGAAAAAAAAAATATATTCGACAAAAATTTTTTAAAACAAAAGAAAAAAAAAGAGTACCATTAATTATTCTTGGTAAAATTTGGAGCCTTCTAAAATCAAGCTCATCATCATCACTACCATTTGCTTAAAAAGCAAAAGCTCCACAATCAGCAAAATTGAAAGAACATTGTAACCATGTATAAAACATATACCTTAATCGAATTAAGCATTTTTTTTTCTTTTGCTTAGCAACCATATCTAACAAATTTCTCACTTGTTCTTTCCCTCTCCTTTCTTCGTCGTACTCTGAAAATTGAAAACCAAAATGAAAAAACAAATCAAGAAAATTAAAAATTAAACCAAACTCGATGCACTATCCAAAGTCTAAATTAAACCCATATAACAAGTCCTATCTCGAATTCTAAAATTCTTTTACGATTTACAAAATTAGAATGATATGATAACAATGAAGCTTAAGATGAGAAGAATACTACTGTGAAGAGACTGAACTTTCATTTTCTTTTTTTCTTGAATTCTTTTTAACTTTTTTATTTTATATTTTTGTAATTTTGATTCCCTAAATTACTGAAATATTATTTGAATTTAGGTCATGTGACAATCGTGTGATTTTTATGTTAATTAAATAGACAGAACGACTATAGATAGAGTTCAGAAATATTTATAACTTTTTATAGTTTTTTTTTTTTTATAAAACTCGAGCTCCTCGAGGGAATATTATTAATAAAAGAAAAAAAAACTTCAATTACAGTGCAACCACAAAGGATTATAATTTCGAACACTCCTCAAAAAAGGAGACGAAAAGTGGAACACAAATACCACAACAACAAGATTGTGAATACCATAATTGATCAAGACAAAATAGTTGACTATTTCATCATAAAAAAACAAAAAAGTAAAAAGTAGAGATGATATGCATAAAACACAAACAAACAAACATGCACATAATAAAAGAGTAACTAATTATTATGGCCAATTTACATCAGATCGGGATTCTCTATATGCTTAATATTTTTTAATAAATTAGTTTATTACTTGGGGGGTGGGAGAGATAAAATTAATTAAAATTGAAATTTTAAACATCCAGAAAGTCATGATTACAGCATAATTTAACAGTAATAAATGATTACTAATTTCATATTGAATTAAAATAAACAACAAATATCATAACCAATAAAACGTGGTTTAAAATTCAGCGAACACCACAGAACTTAATATGCAAAGACTATATTAGAAAAAATTAAATAGCAAGCACAAATAAAACTGAAGTTTTTTTTTATAAAAGGAATAACTGATTTAAGAGTACATAGTTGACTATCCCATCATCAACAAAAGACAAGAAAATAATAAAGGAAGTATGGACAACGGCAAATTCTCACCTCTCTCAGTGTACTTTGTGCCTCACAAAAGGACAAAATAATGAGAAGGATCTTTACCTAGAGTAGCAAGTGATGGCCAAAAACTATCGTTAAATTGGTAAAACACAATATTGGAAAATGTGAAAGTAGCTTTTGAGGGGTAATAGTATAAAATCAATGACATAAAAAATTATTGAACCGAAAAAGTTAGGAGCTGAATTGTAAAATTACTACGAAATTACTATTCATTTTATCCAAATTGACTATTTTGGGTGCAGACAAACTAATAAATTACAAGTATTTTGCATTGAAGTTCAAGTATTATGCATTAAAGGGCAAATATTTTGATTCAAAGAGAAGTATTTGAGTTATAATGCCAATTTTCAATGTTGTTTTGTGAATTTGCTGTCATTTCAAGTCGTAAATGAAATTTTTAATGTTGTGTTAAGAAACAGATGTCGTTTCAAATTTTAAATAAAATTTTCAGTGTCATTTTGATAAATTAATGTCATTCCATAGTTATTTCTTGTGTTATTTTCATCTTCCCGTTGAATTGTAAATTAATTATGCTTATTCTCATTAGTAATAGGTCCAGTGATGAATAAAGAAGTGTATATGTATATAATTTAATCCAATACAATTAATTAGTGAGTGAAAATTGAGTAATATGTCACAAAATGTGATATCTTAGTGAGAAATTTAATTAAGTGAATATCATAATGTATTATATGACAAATTGGGTGAGTATATTAATTAAGTTAAATTAAATATTGTGACATGTTAAAATTAGGAACAAATTGGATAACTTTTACAAAAATAACAGAAAAATGACATTAATATTATTATTAATCCTAATCTCACAACGTAGGTGAATATATTACTTATACTAAAGATAAGTTTGGAGCACCGGATTAGCTCGTGGGACTAGACTAAAGAATTAAGTCCCAAATTTAGTCCCCTTGGCACGAGATAAATAATCTCGCCAAGAACTTAGGTTTATTGTATCCCAGCCAAGGGACAAATTGATGAGTTTTTTTTTTTCCTTAAATTTTTTTTGGTATAATTTTTTTTAACATATACTTTATCTCTAGTTTTCTCTTTAAATACTGCATTTCATATTTTATAATGAATATTTTATACACATCATATTTCTTAAAAATAAATTAAAATATAATTATTTATTTGACTATAATTTAACTTTATCTCTCCTACATATGAAATATATATTTTCTTATTCTATAATTAAAATATGACTAAAACTCCATTAAGAAATTTTTTTAATATGTATTTATATTATAGTCTTGTGTTTCACCAAACACGGTATAGTACAGATAATCCAATCCAATCCCAATTAATAATGCAGTCTAGTCCAGTCTAATCATGCTTACCAAACAAACCGTAACACTATTGCATATGTTCAATGCTAAAATTGGATACAAAATTTATAAATTTTGCAAAAATATAGTGAAATTTCACATTAATTTAAATGATTAATAATTATATCACAAAGTAGGTGGTTATAATACTTAGCTTAACTCTATTATATATTGCGTCATAATGAAATTAGATTTGAATTGAATGAATTTGAAATAATTAGTGCGAAATATAATTAGTTTAGTAAGTAAGAGTACAATGTGAAAAAATAAGTTAATAGACTAAATAACATAGAAGTCCTCGCAGATGTAGGTTAACTGTCGTACCACAGAAATCATAATCTTCCTATTAGGCTTCCTATACACATTCCCAAGAAACAATCCATCCCTAAAATTTAACAAATAACAAATACAGGAGAAATAAAAAAGAAAATTAAGAAAACATAAAATCACACAACCAGATTGCTTTTGACGCGATGACTCTCTGTTGGATTAGTATTCACTGTTTATATCTTATGGGGAGGATCAAGTATGACCAATCAAGCGTTCAAATTGCTCAATTGAATAGCAATAAAGCCCTATTGATGAAAATTCTTAAAATAAACATACGAAAGACTGTTAACAAAGTGAAGTTACAGCATGAAAACAAAGAATCATAGGAACTGTTAGAGCATTTAAACAGGAACAGGAAAACGAGAGAGAAAGAGAGAGAGAGAGAGAGTGAGAAGAAAGTAATAGAGTCCCAAACATGCATTGGTCCAAGGCAAGTGTGGAGTGAGAAATAGACGTTCTCGTAGATGCAGGTTGGCTGTCGTACCAAACGTCTTTTAATTTGTCATTGAAATTAGTAATTTATGTAAACTTATTCTCATTAGTAATAAGTCCGATTGAAATCATGAAAAAAAAAACATGGTATCATATAGAATGATGTTAATCAATTTAAATAATTAGTGTGAGAAAATTAATTGATACTTCACAAAATAAGTGAAATTAGTGAGAAATTTAGTTAATTTAATATGATCAAGTAAAATATGACCAATTGGGTCGGTTTATTAATTACCTTTAATATTACATATGGCGACATGTTAAAATTTGGAACAGATTTGATCAATTTTACAAAAAGAAGAGAAAATTACATTAATGCATTATCATTAATCCCAATGTCACGAAATAGATGCGTATATTACTTAGTTTAGTGTATTTGAGTATAATATGATAAATTAAGTGATTATTGTACCTTGTATATCACTATTTACATATTCTCCTATGATGAAATTAGTTTTAAATTGAATGAATTTGCACTAGTTAGTAATATATATTGTAAAATGTGATAAATTATGTACTGATTATATCAAAAATAGATGATTATAATCGGTAGCTTAACTCTAGACTCTAATATATATTACCTCATGGACAAATTTGAGTTAAATTGAATGATGTTGAATTAATTAGTGATAAATATAATTAATTTAATCTCTTCTGAGTATATTGTGGTAAAGTAATTGTTTATTGTATTTTGTTTAATACTAATATATATATTGTTCCATGGTCAAATTATAAGCCATCATCAATTATACTACTTTATAAACAATAATTACATATTGCACTAATTAGTGAAAAATTAAATTAATTCAATATCTTTAAGTATAATGTGACAAAGTAAGTAAAGTATTTAGTATAACCCTATTACAAACTGACTCATACTTAAATGTAGTAGAAAGTAGAGAAATTTTACTAAATTAAGAATAACTTCGTACTAATCGATTATCACTAATCATAATCTCGCGAAGTAGGTGACTATAGTACTTACCATAATTCCATTACATATTGACCCATGGTCTAATTAGAAACTAAATGAATGACTTTGCACTAATTTGTGAGAAATTTCATTAATTTAACATCATTGAATATAATGTGATAAAGTAAATCACTAGAGTAATTAGTGTAACACTATTGCATATTGTCCCATCTAAAATTATTGAAAAATGGAGGATGATTTATAAAATTAAGTGATAATTCAAATTAATCAAGCATCATTAATCATAATGTCACAAAGTAACAAAGTATAGTAGTTATAATAACACTAATACGTATTCTATTATGATCAAATTAGATAAAAAAATGAATGACTGTGTAATTATAAACTTTATTAATTTTACATATTTGAGTTTATTATAACAAATTGACTATCATATTTAGCATAGCACAACTATATATTATATAATGCCTAAATTAAATACAAAGTGGATGAATTAGTCTATCATCACTAATCCTAATCTCGTATATAATTAACAAATATTTATAAGAAAATGATTGATTCATGGGCTGGGCTGATTAAGGGCAATGAGCGATTCATGATGCTCAATTTATTTTAGCCAATTCGTAAGTTTTGGTATATTTTATGTCTTCTTGAGTCAGTTTAGCCCAATCCAAGTAAAATGATGAGTTGAATTAGTAAATACTCTTACTCATTATGGCCTCATTTAGAAAAGATGAATGGATCTACCCTCGTTTTTATGTATTTGTAATATTAGTTTTAATAATAGCACTGTGAATGATATTATTTAATGATGCAATACAATTATAGTAATACTCATAATATTGGTCATATAAA
>JXTC01000386.1:25320-36924 GCA_002914845.1 Trema orientale | reverse complement strand
ATTAACAGATAAGTTACCTGAAAAAGCTCTGTATCAACATTCATAACTTGTGTGTCTTCTTGATTCTTCTTTCCTTTTTTGGAAGTTTGTGGTGAAGAATTTTGGTCGTACTTAGATTTGTACAATAGCTTCCTGTAAAAATCCTCAAATTCTATTCCTATATGCTTTCCCATAGCAAAACTTTACCAATTCCAACTTATATCGAGGATCCAAGACTACTGCTATAGTTAAAATAGGACTAAACTCAGACCAATACTTATGGAACTTCACCCATATTTTACTTGCCATGAGCTTTAAATACTCAGCATCACCTTCCAAAGCTTTTTTCAAAGTTACATAACAATTAATTCTGGTTGAAAAATCAGGAAACTACACTAGGTGCCCTTTTTTGGCACTTTGTATCAGTACATATCCCTTTTTTTTAAAATTAACATTTATGCCCCATTTTTAAAATTATAATTTTTGTATTCTAGTTTTATCCTTCTTATTTCATTCCCAAGTTCCCTTTCTCTCTCATCTATATCGCTGTTTAAGCCAAACCTGTGTTGCCGCTGACGAAGCCGTCTTCCACCAATTGTCCAGGATTGCTTCCAGCTCGACGGAGAGGTGGAGATTGAGTGCGAATTTTCGATTTAGTAAAGGAAATTTTCTTTTTTCCTGTCAAGATTAATTGTTTTTGTTTTATTTTATAATACCATTTATTTCGAATAGAAAAACTAACATTTAAAAAAAATCATCTTACTCAAAAAAAAAAAAGGTCTGGAATTAGAAAAGTCTTCTACTTCAGGGGACTTCGACCAACAGTGTTTTATGAAATCTATGTAACCTACTTAATCCTAGTTTGAAATAGAGAATGATATATGTTCGAGAAAAGGAAAAAAAAATAGAGAATGATAGGCACCAAAGAAATTATTCGTCGTCTCCATCAACATCGTTCATGATCTGCTTCGTGGCTTGGCAGGTAGAGCGAATAGAAGAAGACGACTCATTAAATGCTAATATAAGAATAAAGTTAGAATATAAATACAAATTAACAAAAAAAAGGATATATTTGTTCAAGTTAATTAAAAAGGGTGTCTATTGAAACAGGACTATCAAAGTGGGGCATTCCTATATGTATCCCTTGAAAAATACGTACTTGATGTGGGATATTTGGTGCCAAAAAATGCAGGAGTTGCATCATAGAACACTTTCAAAAACTTCCAAACCTTCTCAACTCTTTCCCATTCTTCTGTTGAAGGACAATACTTGTAGCTGGAATCACTCAAAGCCAAATGTTGAAAGGCACAATGATAAAAGATAGCACTATCAAGCATTAAATATGTGGAGTTCTACCTAGTAATAATATCTTGACATAATCCTCTCTTGCAAATATCACCCGTGAACACCAACTTAACACAATCTAAAAACTTTTGCTTCCTCAATTGTGACTCTTTAACATACTTAACACTATCACGAATTTTTTTAATTGATTTGTCAATCTCTTTCAATTCATCTTGTATAACCAAATTGAGTATATGAGCATAACACCTCAAATAAAAGAAATTGCCATTGCATGGAAGTAAACCTTTCAAATTCAATTGTGTTTGCAATGCATCAACAGAAACATCATTTGAAGTAGCATTATCCAATGTAATAGTAAAGATCTTTCCCTCAATTCCCCATTCACTCAATAAGAAAAGATTTTCTCAGACAATGCACTACCAGCATGCGAAGGAGGCATTAAACAAAAATTAAAAATCCTTTTTTGTAACTTCCAATTTTTATCTATAAAATAGGCTGTAAGACACATATATCCATCAATAGTCAAGGAACTCTACAAATCAGATGTCAAACTTATTCTACCAGGAGCAGCAGCACATGTTTCTAATTCTAACTTTTTTCTTAGAATACATCTTAAGAATGTCACTCTTGGTAGTGCTTCTACTAATAAGTTCCATCCCAAGATACAAATATTGCAACATTGCTCTCAACTCCTTATACTCAACAAATGAGAAGGCCAAATCATGCATAACAATACAAGTTGTAACCAACTTACGCCATTTTTCATAATCAAAATGACCAGCACTAAGTGATAATAAATCTTTTTCATGAGAAGTAAGTATTTGACTAACGTCATGTGCATCTCTTCTTTTACAAGATTTAAGGTGGCATATTATATTACCTATCCCATATTTGCTAGATACAAGATACTCCTGCCAACATTTTTTGCACTTGCTCCTTAGCTTTTTATCAGGATCCAAAGGGAGTATATCAAAGAACTTCCAAACTTTGGACTTTAGTGTTTTCTTCCTGACTTTTGTGTAGTTTGCACTTCCAACCTCTATCATATCATCGTCTTCCTCATTAAGCCTATTTACATGTCCATCCTCATCTTCATAGCTTGAAGCAACACAATCATGTTTACTCATCTACGAAAACAGCAAAAAAAAAAAAAAAGAAAAAGGAAGGAATCAATGGTCAAACTAACGTAAAAAGCCAAACGAATATCATCAAATATTCCCAAAGCAATTTTGTTACATTGTAAGTTTCAATATTTTGATCATATAAATCTAGCCTATGGTACACAATATTTAAAATTGAAAAAGAAAAAAAGTAAAGAAAAGAAAGCAACAGGCTGAAGACTATATTTAAAGCCTATATAAATATTATCCAAAATGTTCCTCTACCCATTAATCGAACACTCATTAATCAAACAAATATCTAACCTCCTAATTCGACCAAGTCCACCGAAATAGCTATTACTCAAATTCACAAAGTCAATATACAAATATCAGAAATTGAAATAATCTAATCCAATACATATAATACATATATATTATATATACACACACACGCACTTCTACTGCAACTTATCTATTAATACTATAGACTATAGCTTTTTTCAAAATCAAGTATTAGAACTAATTTAATAATGAAAACTACCAGATTAAACACATACACTTGAATTCGCAAAATCAACTTACATATATCACAAACTGATCATCTAATCTAATACAAGCACTCAAATATTATATATATATATATACAAACCCACTTCTACTACAACTTAATGCCTAATACTGTAGTTTTATTCAAAATCAAGTACTAGAACTAATTTAATAATGAAAACTCTCAGATCAAATNTGAATGACTGGGTGATTAAGAGTGAATGAGTATGATAGCAAGTAGGGTTTCTTTTCTACTCCTAGTATTTGGTTTTATATTTCCTTCTTTAGGTTTAAAAAAAAAGAAAAAACAAACGGGTCAAGTGTGTCATATTCGGGTTGTACAGGTTGACCTAAGCTCGACCCATTTTTCTTTGCGAGTCAAGTGGGTCGACTTGTTTTCAACTCGCACCTAATTTTTCCAACCTAAACCCGTGAAAATCGTGTCAATTTTGGGTTGTGTTATCGTGTCGAAACCCGTATTTGTCAAAATAAGCAATTAAAAGGCTACAGATTTCACATAGAGAGAAGTCAAATAAGTAGGCAGTGAAACTTTACAGCTAATTAGTTGGTGAGAAAAGTCAATATATTATAGCAATATATATATATATCTTGTAATTAATAATGTATTTTTTGGTAGTTAATGTCCCTGAATTATTGGGATTATGTCAGAGGAGAGTTTTCTTATTTAGCCTACCTTTCTTCCTATATATTTGTACATTTCTTTGGTTGAAATATAAGAGTTTTTCCACATATTTTGACATGGTATCAGAGCTAAATTAGGCTCTTGGGATTTATTTTTTTCAGCCTTTATTGTTGAATATAGTGCTTTTTTCTTCCTCTGTTTTGAGAATCGGAAACAAAATATTTCTTCCATCCTCCTTGCTGACTTTATTTCTAGTCTTCATTGCTGATTTTTCCCTCTATTTCAGCCTTCATTGCTGCTCTTATAAACTACCTTTAAGTGGCCTGAATTGCCATATTTTCTTGGCCTGCTTTGTCATTTTCTTCCAGAAACATTTTTTCTTACACCCAGATTTTTTTTTAACGAAAAAATTATGTTTACAGTTTCTGAATTTGTCTTAACCGCTACATATTTGATTAAAGTAAATGATAATGACTATGTGGACAATAAAAAAAAATAATAAATGTACGAATTTATACGAATGTAATTAATTATTACTACAAAATTACATCAGGTCAACATTTTATGCAGGTCTTAATACATGTGAGAGAGAGAGAGAGAGAAAGAGGAATACTAGGGGAGATTGCAAGAGAGAGAAATAGAGCTACGAGGAGAATTAAATTCAATAGTAAGGAAATGTTAAACATCTAGTTATATCAAATTAGGATTTTCTACATGTCAGCATTTTTATATAAATTAATTTAATACTTAGGAGAAAGAGAGAGAAAGAGTGAGTTAAATCTAATTTATATGGATATATTAGATATCTGGAAAATTATTACACGATATAATTTAGTAGTAACAAATAATAATTTATTTCATATAAAATTGAAATTAACAACAAGTATCATAACCAACAAAACAATATTGTACGACTTAGTAAACACCAGAAAACTTAATATACTAGAATTATATAAAAAAAACACATTTATAACTAAAGTTTTTAATCCAAAAATAAGTAATTTAAGATGAAAATGATGAAGTAAAAGATAAAAACTATATAGACAATAAAAAAACAAATAAACATACAAACTTAAAAAAAAATAATGATTATAGTAAAATTACATTAGATCGAGATTTTATGCAAGTCATATTTATTGTTATAAATTAATTTGACACTTAGGGGGGAGAGAGAGACAGAGAAATAACAAAGGAGATAGAGAGAGACGATTAAATTTAGTTTATCACAAAATAATGATATAGAAAATCACCACACGACATAATCTACAAGTAAAAAATAATTAGTCATATCATATTAAATTAAAATTATTAAGAAATACGATAACCAACCAAATAATATTTGTAGATTCTGTAAACACCTCAAAACTTAATATGCAGGAACTACATTGAAAAAATAAAAAGATAAACTTAGCAATCATATATATAACTTAAGTTGTTAGTCCAAAAATAAATAACTGAAGATAATATAATTGACTATCTCATTATCAAAAAATGATAAAGTAGACGAAAACAACTATATGGATAACAAATAAAAAGAATAAGCGTACGAATTTTTATGAAAATAATTAATTATTACTACAAAATTACATCAGATAGAAAAAGCGAGAGAGAGAGAGAGAGAACAAGAGAAGAATACTAGGGGAGGTAGTAAGAGAGGGAGAGAGAGACGAAGAACTAAATTTAATTGATAAAAAAAATTTTCAAGCGAAAAAAAAAATTTGATAAGAAAATGTTGGATATAAAAAAAACCATCATGCAAAGTAATTTTTTTTTTTCTGGGGCATGCAAAATAATTTATAAATAATAAATGATTACTCAATTCGCATTATTTTAAAATGAACAACAAACATCATAACCAAGATATAACACATATATTACAGAGAACTTAATAAGGGTCATATCAGACAAAATTAAGCAAAACTAACGCATATATGATAAAAGTCTTTAACCCAAATATAAGTGACTAAAGACAGCATAATTGACTATCTTATCTTCCAAAAATAAGAAAACAAAAAATAAAAACTATATGGCCAACATGTAAACAAATAAATTTATGAGATAGTAACTAATTATTACAGCCATGGTGCATCGATTAAGATTTTCAGAATGTCTATCATGTTCATATAAATTAATTCAGTAAGAGAGAGAGAGAGAGAGAGAGAGAGAGAGAGAGAGAGGAGTAATGCGGGAGGTAGAACGAGGGAGAAAAAGAGATGGATAGAATTAAATTTAATTAACAAGGAAATATTAGACATCTATAAAATCACCATACGATACAATTTAGCAGTAATAAGTGATAACTCATTTCATATTAAATTAAAATGAGCAACAAACATCATAACCAACTAAAAAGTATTTGAAGATCCAGTTAAACTAAAATTTAATATTCGACGACTATATTAGAAAAAATTAAACTTAAAAAGCACATATAAAATAAAAAATTTTAATTCAAAAGTAACTGACTAAGACAATATAATCGACTATCCCATCATCCAAGCACGAGAAAACATAGTATATAAAAACACACAAACTCACTAATTATACGAAAGTAATTAATCAATATTTTCTACCTCTTTAACATTTTCTTATAAATTAATTTTATATTTGTGCGAGAGAGAGAGAGAGAGAGAGAGAATGAATTACTTTTTAACTAATAGAGAAATATTTGACATATGAAAAATTACCACATGATACAATTTTAACAGTAATAAATAATCACTCAATTTATATTACATTAAATTAACGAGTACTATTACTAGCTGAATAATATTTTAAGATTCAGTAAATACCAAAAATCTTAATACGCAAGGAATATATATGAAAAAAATTACACTTAGTAAGGCAATATATAACTCATGTTTTTAATAAAAAATAGTAACTAAAGATAATATAATAGTCTATCCTGTTAAGAAAAAATAAGAAAGTAAAAGATAGATACAATATGGAAAACATATAATTAGGTAAATGTACTAACTCATAAGAAAGCAACTAATTTTTAATAAATCAATTTAATAATATGGGGAGACAGAGAAAGAGAGGAAGGAAGAGAGAGAGAGAGAGAGAGATAATTAAATATAATTAATAAGAAAATATTAGACATTTAGAAAAATCACCATACGATATAATTTGGCAGTAATAGATGACTGCTTATTTCATACTAAACTAAAATTCACAACTAATATCATAACCAACCAAACAATATTTTAAAATTCAATAAAATTCACAAAACTTAATATGGAAGGAATATATGATAAAAAATAAATAAATAAATTAGCAAGCAAAAATATAATGAAGTTTTTAATCCAAAAATTACTAAATAAAGATAAAAATTCACTATCATCATCATAAAACAAGAAAGGAGAAGATAGAAACAATGTGGATAACACACAAACAAGGAAACATACTAATTTTTAAGAAAGTCATTAATTATTCAGGTCAAATTATATCTGTTAGAGAGAGAGAGAGAGAGAGAGAGAGAGAGAGAGATGAGAAAAAGGGAGATAGGCAAAGGTAGAATGGGGAGAAAGAGAATTTAATTTAATTAATAAGAAAATATTAAGACATACATAAAATAACCATATAATATAATTTAGCAATAATAACTGATTACTCAATTAATATTAAACTAATATTAACAATAAAATCATAACTAATCAAAAGTATTTTAAGATTCAGTAAACATAAGAAAACTTAATATGTAAGGACTTTATCAGAAAAAATTAAACTTAGCAAGAACATTGATAATCAAAGTATTTAATTAAAAATTTATTGATTAAAGAAAACAAAACTGACTATCTAATAATTAGAAACAGAAAATGTAAAAAGACAAGATTATATGGACGACACACAAATAAATAAGCATACTAATTTATAAGCTTCATCTATTGTGCCTATTTGTATTGCTACAATCATGCTTACCGATATGCAACTGACTAAACATAACATATGGCCAAGCAGGACTGCTTTGCTTAAGACCATAATGCTATTCCCAAAGTATCTAATTATTACAGCCAAATCAAATAAGATCAAGATTTTCATCATACCTAACATTTTCTTATAATTGAATTTAATAATTGGGAAAGAGACAGAGAGTAATAGAATTGTAAGAGAGAAAAAGAGAAATGGGAAATTAAATTTAATTAATAAATATATGTCCGACATCCAAAAACTACCATACGAATTAATTTATCAGTTTTAAATGACTATATAATTCATATTAGATTAAGACTATCGACAAAGATCATAGCAAACCGAATAATATTTTATGATTCATTAAACACCAAAGAACTTAATAAACAAGGACCATATGAGAAAAAATTAAACATAGCAAGCACATATATATAACAGAAGTTTGGACTAAAAAAATACAATTAAAGACAATATTGAAAAACTAGAAAGTTAAAGATAGATACTTTATGGACAATGCACAAACAAATAAGCAGACTCATTTATAAGAAAGTAATTAATTATTTCGACCAAGTTACATTAGATCAAGATTTTTTGTATATCTAATCTTTTCCTATAAATTAATTTAATACTTGAGAGAGAGAGAGAGAGAGAGAGAGAGAGAGAGGAATAATAGGGGAGACAAAAATAGGGAGAAAAAAAGATAGAAAAAACTAGATTTAATTAATAAAGAAATATTAGATGTGTAGATAATCACTGTATATAATCTAGTAGTAAGAAATAATAACTCATTTCATAATAAATTAGAATTAACAAACATAGTAGCCAACTAAATAATTTTGAAAATTAAATTAACAACAGAAAATTTAATATGTAAAGACTATATCAAAAAAAAAAAAACTAAACTAAGCGCATATAAAACTGAAGTATGTGATCAAAAAATAACTAATTAAAGATAATATAATTGATTATCTTATTATCAAATATGAAAAAGTAAAAGATAAAGAGAATATAGATGATTTACATACCAATAAACAAACTAATTTACAAGAAAGAAATTAATTATTGTGGCCAAATTATAGCATACCGAGATTTTCTGCATGTCTAAGCTTTTCTTGTAAGTTAATTTAATAATTAGAGGAGAGAGACACAGCGAAAAAGGGGCAAGCAGGTGTGAGAGAGAGAGTATAGCAGGGAGATAAAGGGGAAGAGTTCGAGGGGGTGAGAGAGAGAGGGGGACTAAAATTTAATTAATAAGAAAATGTTAAAGTTAAAAAAAATAACTATACAATATAATTTAATAATAATAATTGATTAACCGTTTAATAATAAACAAAAATTGATAACAAACACGAGGACCAGCCGAAAAATATTTTAAGATTCGGTAAACAATAAAAATACTTAACATGCAAGGTCTATATTAGAAAAAATTAAACTTAATATGTGCATAGAAAACTGAAGTTTTTAATCTAATTATAAGTGATGATAAGACAACACAATTGACTATCTTATCATCAATACGAGAAAGTAAAAGATAAAGATAACGTGGACAACTTAAAAACTAATAAACAAATCGATTTACAAGAAAGTAATTTGTTATTACAATCAAATTATATCTGACCAAGATAATCTACATGTCTAACATTTTTTTATAAATAAATTTAATAATTAAAGGAGAGAGACAGAAAAAAGGGCTGGGAATTGGGAGGGGGGGAGAAAAATAGAAAAAAAGTGGGAAAGAAGGAAAGAGATAAAGAGAGAGAAAGGTGGGGGAGAGAGCGAGAGGGAGTAAAAGGTGGGGACGTAGAGAGAGAAAGAGACTTAAATTCAATAAATAAGGAACTCTTAGAATGATAGAAAATAACCATACAATATAATTTTACAACAGTAATTGATTATCATTCAATATTAAACTAACATTAATAATAAACATCAGAACTAACCAAAAAATATTCTAAGATTCAGTAAAGAATAAAAAACTTAACATGCAAGGACGATATAAAAAAAAATTAAACTTAGCATATACATAGATAACAAAAATTTTTAACACAGTAATAATTGATCAAACACAACATAATTAACTATCTAATTATCACAAAACCAAAAACTACAAATATAATGACTATATTGACAAAACAAAAACAAATAAGCGTACTAATTCATAAGTATATAATTATTACAGCCAAATTAGATAAGATCTTGCTACATGTCTAATATCTATTGATAAGTTAGTTTAATACTCGTAGTAGAGAGAGAGAGAGAGAGAGAGAGAGAGAGAGAGTACATGAAATATTAGGACAAAAAAAGAGGGATGGAGAATTAAATTTAACTAGTAAGTAAATGGCAGACATCAATAAACTACCATACGAATTATTTTATTAGTAATAAATAATTATCCTATTCATACTAAATTAAAATTAATAACAAATCTCATAACCAACCAAATAATATTTCTGGATTCATTAAATACCAGAAAACTTAATATGCAAGGATCATATCAAAAAAAGTAAGACATAACAAGCATAAACATGAAAGAAGTTTTTTGTTGTTAAAAATATGACTAAAGACAACATAATAGACTATAGCTTCATCATAAATTGAGAAAATAAAATGTAGAGACTATATAGACAACATAGACAAATAATCAAATTAATTTATAAGTAATTATCACAACCAAGTTACATCATATCAAGATTTTCTGCATGTTTAACTTTCTTCGTACAATAGATTTAGTACTTGGGTGAGTGAGAGAGAGAGAGAGTTAAATTTAATTTAGAAAGAAATGCTAGACATCTAGCAAGTTCTTAGAGCAAAAATAACTGATTAAAGATAGCATAATTGGCTATACCATCAAAAAAAATGAGAAAGGAAAAGAATGTGACAAAATGGACAACACACCAACAAATAAAAATACTAATTTATAAGAAATTAATTAATTATTATGGCCAAATTACATCAAATCGAGATTTTCGGCATGTTTAACCCATTTTTAGAAATTATACTCTAATACTTGAGAGAGAGAGAGAGAGAGATTGAGGAGGAGGAGAGAAACAACGAGGAAAGGGGGTGAGAGAGGGAGAGAGGAAAAGTAGGAGACAAAAAGAGAGAAATAAATTTGATTAATAAAGAAATATTAAACATCTAGAAAATAACTATTCTATAAGATATATCTACACATTTCATGATTAATTACAATTGACAATATATATCATAACAAATAAAATAATATTTTAAGATTTAGTTAACACCGAAAAACGTAATATACAAGGACAGTGTCAGAAAAAATTAAATTTGTTGAGCCCTTAAATAATTGAAGTTTTTAAGGCAAAAATAACTAATTAAAGACAACATAATTGACTATTCCATCGTAAAAAAAATAAGGAAAATATTGAGACAAAAAGGAAAACACACAGACAAACGAACATAGTCATGTATAAGAATGTAATTACTTATTACTGCCAAATTATATCAAAATAAGATTTTCTGGATGTTGAACCTTTTCTTATATATAACTTGAGTGAAAGAAAGAGAGAGAAGGGGGAGTGGGGGCTGGGGTGAGTGAGACAGTGAGAGACATAAGAGAAAAGTGGAGCAAGAAAGAGGAAGAAAGGAGCGATAAAAAGAGAGATAGAATGAAATGTAATTAGCAAGGAAATCTTAAACATCTACAAAATAACCATATGATAAGAAATACTTACATAAATTATGTTAAATTAGAATTAAAAAAAAATATCATAACAAACAAATTAATGTTTAAACTTCGCAAGCACATAAATAACATAAGTTGTAAATGCAAAAATAACTAATTAAAAAGCATAATTAACTATCCTATCGTCAAAAATCAAACAGAAAAAGATTGAGACAAAAGAGACAAACTCCATGGCACCACAATTTTTTGATAGCTTTAATTGTGAAACCATTCTGGATAAGGTACCCTATTCCAGTGATTGATGAGTTGTTAGATAAATTCCATGGTCCCACAATTTTTTCAAAACTTGACCTCAAGTTGGGGTATCATCAAATCTGAGTTCGCCACGAAGATGTTTCCAAGATCGCCTTTCGCACATATGATGGGCACTATGAATTCTTGTTCATGCCATTTAGGCTTACCAATGCCCAGGAGAA
>JXTC01000386.1:12397-22712 GCA_002914845.1 Trema orientale | reverse complement strand
TATATGGACAACACAGAAACAAATAAGCAAACTGATTTATAAGAATATAATTGGTTACCATAACTAAGTTACATCATATCAAGATTTTTTGCACGGCTAACATTCTTCATATAATATATTTAAAACTTTGAGGGGGAGGGGGAAAGAGAGAGAGAGAGAGAGAGAGAGAACTAAATTTAATTAATAAGTAAATATTAGACATCTAAAAAAATTACTTAATTTATATTAAATTAAAATTAACAAGAAACATCCTAGCCAACCAAATAATATTTTAAGATTCATTAAACACTAAAAAATTTAGTAAGTAAAAATCGTATAAGAAAAAGTTAAACATAATAAGCACATATACGAGAGAAGTTTTTAATGTTAAAATATTTGAAAAAGGCATCATAATAGACTAGCCCATCATAAAAAAAAAAAAAAAAAGAAAGTAAAAGATAGAGACTACATGAAAAACATACAAATAAATAAGCAAACTGATTACAACAAAATAATTAATTACCACAGTCAAGTTACATCATATCAAGATTTTTTGCATATCTAACATTTTTCTGATAATACATTTAAAACTTCGGAGAGAGAGATAAAGAGAGAATGGAAAACACACAAAAATAACTGACTAAAAAGAACATAATTGATTATCCTATCATCAAAAAATAATAGAGGAAAAGACTGCGACAAAATGGACAACACACAAATAAAGAAACATACTCATTTATAAGAAAATAAGTAATTATTAAGTTCAAATCACATCAAATTGAGATTTTCTGCATGTTTAACCTTTTCTTATAAATTACTTCAATACTAGAGAGAGAGAGAAAGAGAGAGAGAGAGAATGAAAGAAAGAGGGGGAGAGAGAAGAGAGAAAAAGGGAAAGAGGCAAAGGAAGAGTAGGGAGAGAGAATTAATTTTAAATAATAAGTAAATGTTAGACACATATAAAAATAGTCATACGATAAATTTTAGTAGTAATTATTGATTACCTGTTTAATATCAGACTAAAATTCACAACAAACATCAGACTTGAAAATATTTCATGTAAATACTATTTCAAAAAAAAAATCAAACTTAACATACACACAAATAACTTAAGTTTTAATATAATAATAACTGATCAAAGATAACATAATTCAGTATCTAATCAAGAGAAAATAAGAAAACAAAAGATAAAGACTAAGGACACATAAAACTTAACAAATCAGCATACTAATTTATAATAAAGTAATTAATTATTATGCTAAATCACATAAGATCTAAATTCTCTGCAAATCTTTGGTTCTTTTATGTGTTAATTTAATAATTGAGAGAGAGAGAGAGAGAGAGAGAGAGAGAGAGTACAGTAAATAGTAAAAGAGAAAAAAGACAGACGATTAATTAAATTCAATTAATAAGTAAATAATAGACATCCAAAAAACTGATATATGGATTATTTTATCAGTAATAAATGATTACTCAATTCATATTAAATGAAAATTAAGAATAAATATCATCATAACTAACCAAATAATATTTTAGGATTCATTAAACACCAGAGAAATTAACATGCAAGGACCATATTATAAAAAATTGGACATAGCAAGCACATATATGACAAGTTTTTGATCCTAAAAAATTTCATAAGGACAATACAATAGACTACCCCATCATCAAAAAATAAGAAAGTAAGAGAGATAGAAAATACGGACAATATACAAACAAATAAGCAAACTAATTGATAAGAAAGTAATTAATTATTACAGTCAAGTTACATCATATTAAGATTTTTTTTGTATGTCTAATATTTTTCATATAATACATTTAATACTTAAGGTGTAGAGAGAGAGAAACGAATAATAGGAGAAGAAATAGGGTGAATAATTGAAAGAGAGAATAAAATTTAATTAATATGGAAATATTATATATCTAGAGGGATAATTGCAAAAAGATACCCTCATGTTTGGATATTCCGCAATTTAAACTCTGAAGTCTAGATTTCGAAAAATAATACCCTGAGATTACGAATTTCTGAAAATTAATACCCTGTGTTGATTTTTAACTGATAAAATACAATAATATCCTCAAAATTAAGATGAATAATATGGATTAATCTAGTTTTAATGGAGGATATTATTATTTTTTCGTTCCTAAAATTGGTCAAAAAATCTGTCTAGAGTATTAATTTTCAGAAATTCTTAATCTCAGGGTATTATTTTGCAGAGTCCAAATTTCAGGGTTTAAATTACAGAACACCCAATCTTCAGGGTATTTTTTTGCAGTTATCCCTATATCTAGAAGACCAATATAATACGTAATTTAGGAATAATAAATGATAACTCAATTTATATTAAATTAAAATTTAGAACAAATATCATAATATACTAAATAACATTTAAAGATTTACTTAACAATAGAAAATTTAATATGCAAGAACTATATGAGAACGAATTAAACTTAGCAGGCACATATATAACTAAAGTTCTTAATTAAAAAATAACATATTAAGGACAACATAATTAACTATCCCATAATCAAATTACGAGAAAGTAGATAACATAAACTATGCGGGCAACATACAAACAAATAAACATACTATTTATAAGAAAGTAAATAATTATTCGGCCAAATTATGATAAATCGAGATCTTTTGCATGTTTTACTTTTTAAAAACTTAATATGAAGGACCATTTCCGAAAAAATTAAATACAGAAAGCACATGTATAACAAAAGTTTAGACCAAAAATATATGATTAAAGACAACATACCAAAAAGGAGAAAATAGAAGATAAAAGACTATATGGACAATACACAAACAAATAAGTATACTCATTTATAAGAACTAATTGTTTCGGCCAAGTTACACCAGATCAAGATTTTCTCCATCTCTAATCTTTTCATATAAATTAATTTAATACTTAGGGGGGGGAGAGAGAGAAAGGAATACTAAGGGAGATAGAAAGAGGGAGAAAATGATATAGAGAGGATTAAATTTAATTAATAAAAAAATACTAGATGTCTAGAAATTAACTATACCGTATAATTTAGTTGTAAATGATAAATCATTTCCTAATAAATTAAATTTAACAATAAATATCATAAACTATCAAACAATGTTTGAAGATTTAGTTAAGAATAGAAAATTTAATATGCAAAGACTATATCGAAAAAAATTAAACTTAATAAGTACATATATAATTGAAGTTTTTAATCCAAAAATAACTTATTAAAGACAACATAATCGACTGTCTTATCATCAACACACAACAAAGTAAAAGATAGAGACAGTATGGATAACTTATAAACCCATAAATAAACTAATTTACAAGAAAGTAACTAAGCATTATGGCCAAATTATATTAGACCAAGATTTTCTGCATATCTAATCTTTTCTTGCAAGTTAATTCAATAATCAGAGGAGAGCGAGAGAGAGGGGGAGAGAGAGAAAGAGAGAGAGAGAGAGAGAGAGAAGAAGAGGCAGTAAAGGGGGGAGGCAGGGAGAAAGGGGAAGAGTAGGGGAAAGAGATATATAGAGAGAGAGAGAGGGAGACTTAAATCTAATTAATAAAGAAATCTTAGAATTATAAAAAATAAGCATACATTATAATTTAGCAATGTAGCAGCAATGATTGATTAACTGTGTAATATTAAACTCAAACTAACAACAAAGATCAGGACCAAGCAAAAAATATTTTAAGATTTAGTTAACAACAAAAAACTCAACATGCACAGACTATATAAAAATATTTTTAACAAGAACATAGATAACTGAACTTTTTAATCCAATAATAAGTAATTAAAGATAACATAGTTGATTATTTAATCATCATAAAACAAGAAAGTAAAAGATAAAGACTATAAATAACACACAAATAAGTATACTAATTTATAAGAAAGTAATTAAATATTATGGCTAAATCACATAACATAGAAATATTCTACATGTCTAACATTATTTTATAAGTTAATTTAATACATGGGGGCTGGGGGAAAGAGAGAGAGAGTGTACGTAACATTATTTTCCAAGTTAATTTAATACTTAGAGTAAGGAGGAGAGGGGGGAGAGTGTACAAGAATTAGTAAGAGAAATAGGAAATTAAATTTAATTTTAAAAAAATGTTAAACACTTAGAAAGACACCATGCAAATAATTTACCTATTTTAAATAATTGTTCAATTCATATTAAATTAAAATTACCAACAAACGGTATAACCTATCAAATAATGTGTTAAGATTTATTAAACACGAGATCTTTGTGTACACAGACCATATCAAAATAAAATGAACGCAACAAGCACATATATGACAAGTTTTTAATCCTAAAAAATTTGATTAGGGACAACATAATAAACAAGCCCATTATCAAAAAACCAGAAAGTAAAAGAGACTATATGGATAATACACAAATAGGTAAGCACACTAAGTTCAAGAAAATAATTAATTTTCAAGGCCAAATTACAATACATCAAGATTTTTCTTCATGTCTTGATATAATTTATTTAATACTTGAGAGAGAGAGAGAGAGAGAGAGAGAGAGAGAGAGAAATAATAGGGAATATAGAAAAAAGGAGAAAAATTGATAAGAGAGGATTTTTATTGGACATCTAGAAAATTACTATACAACATAATTAAGCAATAGTAAATGGTAACTCACCTCATATTAAGTTAAATTAACAACAAATATCATAACCTACCAAACAACGTTTGAAGATTCAATTAACAATAGAAAATTTTATATGCAACTATACCCAAAAAAAAATAAAAAATTTAAACTTAGCAGGCACATATATAACTAAAGCTTTTAATCCAAAAATAATAGATTAAAGACAATATAATTGGCTATCCTATTAGTAAAACATGCTAAGATAAAAGACAGAATCTATATGGATAACATAAAAATAAATAATATACTATTTACAAGAAAGTAAAGAGAGAGGAAGGGGGGGTAGAGAGACAAAGAGATAGGAGAAAAGGGGGAGAGAGAGAGAGGAAGAGTGGGGAGATAAAGAGAGAAAAATTAACTTTAATTAGTCAGAAAATATTAAATATCTAGAAATTAACCATACGATAAGAGATATTACCCATTTTTTCATATAAAACTAAAATTAACAACAAAAATCATAACTAACAAAATAAGTTTTAAGATTTACCAAGAACTTAATATGCAAGGACTACATCAGAAAAAATTGAACTTCTCAAACACGTAAATAACTGAAGTTTTTAATGCATAAATATCTTATTAAAGACAATATAATTGACTATTCCGTCATAAAAAAACGAAACATAAACAGATCGAAACAAAATGGAAAACACACAAACAAATAAACATACTCACTTATAAGAAAGTAATTAATTATTACGGACCAAATTACATCAAATCGAAATTTTCTGTATGTCAACCTTTTCTTATAGTTACTTTAATACATGAGAGAGAAAGAGAGAGAGAGAGAGAGAGAGAGAGAGAAGATAAAAAGAGAGAATTAAAATTAATTGATAAAGAAATTTTAAAACATCTAGAAAATAACATCCAATAAGAAATACATATACATTTCATGCTAAATTAGAATTGCCAACAAAATGCTTTAAGATTTTGTAAACATCAGAAAACTTAATTTATACAAGGATTACACCTGACCAAATTAAACTTAGCAAGTACTTAAATAATCAAAGCATTTAATGCGAAAGTAACAAATTAAAGATAACAAAATTGATCATCTCATCATTAAAAAATGAGAAAGGAAAAGATTGAGACAAAATAGACAACAAACAAACAAATGATAACTAGCAAGCACTTATACATTTAATGTTAAATTATAATTAACAACAAATATCATAACTAGCAAAATAATATTCTAAGACTTAATAAACACCAGAAAACTTAATATGCAAGGACTATATCAGAAAAATTAAACTTAACAAAGGCATAAATAACCTAAGTATTTATTATAAAAAGAACTGATATAAGATAATATAGTTGACTAACTCATCATAAAAATACGAGAAAGTAAAAGACAAAGATAATATAGACAAAAAACAGGTAAATAAACATACTCATTTTTAAGAAAGGGAGAGAAAGAGAGGGAAGGCAAGAGAGGGCAAGAGAGGGAAAGAGAGAGGAGAAAAGGAGAGAATAGGGGAGGACAGAGAGAAAAATGGAAAAGAGGAGAGAGAGAAGGATAAAGTTAAAATTAATTAATATTGAAATGCTTAACATTCAGAAAATCACTATGCCATATAATTTTTCAGCAATAAATGATTACTCATTTCAGATTAAATTAAAATTAACGAAAAAAAATTATATACCTGACCAATACCATATTTTAAGATTCAATAAATGCCACAAACATTTTTTATGTGCATATATAACTAAATATTTAATCCAAAAATTATGAAAACTTAAGACAACATAGATAGCTAACTCATCATAAAAAAAAAAAAGAAAAGAAAAGAGAAAATAGAAGACTAAGAAAATATGGACAACAAACGAACAAATCAAATATACTCATGCATATAATGAGAGAGGGAGATGGAGACGGAGTGAGAGAAATTACATACAAGAAAGAGGTATTCTTACTTAGACTCTACTAAAGAAAAATAGTGCAAACTGCACCTAAACCACAATATATTGCAGGACAATATTTAAACAAAAACGCAAAACATACTCTTCCTTTACTTTCAAGATGAAATTCCCACAATCTTAAGAACCTAATTGAACTCAATAAGTTGCCTTAGTAAATTGGATTAGGTACATATCTCTCCTATAAAGTTCCAGTCTAGTAAATAGATAGTACAATAGTAACCACAAGTACATTTTTACTGTTTATCAATCATAAATTGGAAAAGAAGATCGTAGTCTTACCAATCATAAGATATAGATATCACAAATCTAATATGCAGAAGTCAATTTACGCACTCAAATCACTCTATTATCCATAAGTTTAAAGTTCATACTTGCACGCAAAATATTTTATCGCTTTTAAATAAGGGGCTACCTCTTCTTTTCTCCAAAGTTTTACTTCCAATATATACCAAAAATAAAAAGGAAAAATATGAGTTGCTAAAATAACCTAAAATACACAAAAATATTATAGGAAAATGCTTCAAAAGTTTCTTTTAAAAAAGTTTTTTTATGCACGTTCCAGTGTTCGTACACCTGTCTCTTTAATATATACTGCACCCTGTTTAATTTACCTTTTTTACCCGAACACATATAATATGTATATATATATAATAGACGAGGTGAACTATTCAACAAAAAAATTATTAGCTTAAATATTTTGTTAGAAGTAGTACCTAAGTAAGGTTATGACGTCTCCTTCACCTCCGACTTCTCAGAATCATGTAATATAGTATTCAAGTTTCTGTACCTTTAAACAATCTCATAAGCTGCAAGATATTGTGTGTCCATCTACCTCCTCGACTAACCTATCATACTGGAAACTGCAGTCCCAACTGTACATAATGAAAAAATACACTGGAATACTAAAAAACCAAACATATCAAGAAATACCCTTAAATTGATTAGAATAATTGCTAATAGGAATTGCAGCCATTACCATGCAATAACAAATAAATAAATACTACAAATTCAATACATAAGGGAGGGTACGTAAATAGTTCAAGCTTATAAAGATAACCTGAAATGCCGGATATGGCAACTTAGAATTAGATAACAAATTCACATTATTACGAAACAAGTAAAAAAGATGTAGATCTAACTTTTGAACCCTGAGATTAGATTTAAAACGTATCATTACTAGTCAATTCAAAAACTAGGTATGAATTCATTTGGTCAATAATTGTAATGCATAAAGACATCCAGAGCTATAGGAGCAATTAAGTAAGCATAGAATAAAAGAGAAATAACATTTTTGTTGCATACACTACACAGACAAAGATAATTGGATTTTAGCAATATTCATGAAAACTTCTAACTAGATTAGGAATATATCTACTCAAACTGAGTTCCATCCATGCTCATTACAAGTCCCAAAAGTTCTTCATAGGAAGCTTCTAGCACACCAACAGCCTTTCATTGAACTACTACAGCTCCTTGGCTATATATAGAAATCTATGAAGGATGGTTATAGTCTAAAGTTACCCGATATATATTGAATCTCTAAATGATATAGAAAAAGGTCACAAGAAACAACATACACGGTATTCAACTTCGAGAGGTTCTTCAACCCAATAGAAGCATTATGTAGAGGGATAAAGGTAGAATTTCCAAATCAAAAGAAGCCTTTTAGGTATTTTTCTTTGCACTACTAAAGTATAGTTTTTTATTGAAAAATCAGCCAAGCAAATACATTTATTTTGTATAGTATGTTAGAATTACACATAAATAAAAGTCTTAAAAATGGGGAGACTTAATGTCAATCAATGCACAAAAATAAAAATTACATGAAAATGAGCCCAAAGAATCACAAGTCCACACCTTTTTATCTGCTATAGAAGCTTTGGAATGTAAATTTCAAGAAAATCTAACAAAGAAATCTAGTCTGTAACCTCTATAATTCAAAACGAGACAAAACCCTAGTATTGAAGAATCCAACCTTAGACAATCCCTCAACCGCAAGAACAGATAACAAAACAAGGTATGGAAAGAAAATTAGACAACCTCTCCAGAATTAGTTAACAAAATTATAACCATTACGTTTACCGAAATAAAAAGAATCCATCACCAACTCCTCTAATAACAAAATAGGTTTGTGGAAATTCTATAGTAAAAGAAAAAAATAAATAAATAACATAGGTAGAGCAACTAAAAAATTAATATTTTACCAATCCAAACTCATTGAAAAGCAACCCAAAATCAGATCCAAAACACATAAATGTTTTGCAGAGAAAATATATGGCTTATATTTTGCAAAATATTATTTTGGAATGTAAAACTCTGTCAAGAACAAAATCATAAGTTGCTATGGTCCAGAAAACACAACAATATTGTTCCAAAGAAATTTGAATATACACTATATCAAAAGCCCAACTAAATGTCAGCTTTTAATACAAAAAATACATCATAAAACCATTAGCCCATGTATCTACTGATTTTTTCTTCAAAAAGTTAAAAGGAAAAAGACATAATTTCTTACTCGAGTCAAAAATGACTAAAAAGGCTCATTATTCAAATCCAAAGCATTTATGCATATCATTAAGGAATTATGTTTCTCTAATTTCTATGGGAACTTATCATTCCACTATTGTCACTTTTTATTATTATATTAAATAATTGTTTGTTTCTTGAAAAAAAAAATGCATATCAATAAAGAAGCATATGCAAGTATAGAAACCCAAGCTAAGCTAAGCATTGATAAATTTCTTTTTAAGGCTTCAAATACAAATCTAATTTAAAGGCTCAAAATTCTAATTTACTTAACAAGCTGATTCCAGAAGTTAACAACAAACTCTGAAAGGGACATTGAGAGAACACCAAACAAACATTAGAAGCTCAAAAAGCATGCATATATACCAAAAGACCAAATCCAAATGAATCAATAAAAGTATCTAACAACGTAATACTACCTTCTTATTTGATAAGTGAACAGTCAATAACAACAAGAAGATTGAAAATTCACATATCCACGTTGGGTCTTCATGCCTTGATCCTTTACTATAGATTCTATCAATTATCATTGCCAACATTGTGATGTGTCTATTGTGTATGCAAAGACTATGTACCCAACTCAAGATTTTTGGCCATATATACATTCATCAATAAACATCCAAACGTATATTAATATCATTAAATTGATCATCCTTCCTTTCATGCTTACAATATGAAGAGAAAGTGAGTAATTTAGAACCAAAATTTAAAATAGGCTAGAAATATAAGTGCAAGGCCATAAATACTAATTAAATAAACTCTGAAAAATCCTGAAAGATGTGATCTTAAGTTTAATAATAAATTCAGATGTTCAGATAGATCTTTATAATAAATTCTGGAAGTTAAGAGAAATACTACGGATAATTAAGGCAACATGAATCGATAACTATTCAAAGAATATCAGATAAACAAACATCTAGACAGGAAACTTGTCACATGCACATAACACAAAACTATATGCAACCTCAACTCTGTTTACTTCTCGACTCTGTTTCTCTTTTGCATTTCTATTATTCACAATTTCACAGTCGTAGTCCTATGCACACAAGATTTATGACTAGTATTGAGTTCCCCCAACCTTATAATCCACTTAGAAGCCATGACTTTTTCCATTGGAAAGTATAGTGATAATAAGTTACAGCCTAAAATCTTACTACCTACAGAAAGTTATCCAAACAATTTTGCTGAAAAATCATTCCAACACTATAATTTGGTGTGAAGACAAGCCCAAAATTC
>JXTC01000385.1:243792-300037 GCA_002914845.1 Trema orientale | reverse complement strand
ATTATCATAAATAATATATACAAGCAAATAAAATAAAATCAAGTATATTTATTTATTAGCAAATCATTGTTTACATTTTGCTCTTAGGGCAAAAACACCAACAATAATAACAGTTACTAATCAAAAATTCATTTTTCATTTCATTGCTTAACTTTCTCGGCATTTTTTAATAAAAGATCTCAGTCTTCTCAACTACTTTCTTGTTGTTGAAGTGGTCTATGCTGAAAATTATATGTTCTTATTACAACATAAAGAGCTTTTACACAGACATCACATGGAAGGCACTAAAGAAGTTGCCACTCTTTTGTCCATCTTGTCCCCATTGCAGCTTTATGATAGGTCTCCTCTTACCGATGCAACACAATTAATTCCAGAAGCTAGTTGGGGCTCTGCAATACTTGTCCATTACAAGGCCTAAAATTTCCTTTGTTGTGAACAAATTTATGAATTCATGTATGAGCCTTCGCAAACATACTAGGTAGCAGCTAAATGAGTTATGTATTATCTTAATTATACTCTCTATCGTGGGCTTTCTTCTGAAAGTGGAACTCCTCTTCATCTTCCCGCTTTTTCCGACGCTGATTGGACATGAAATATTGAAGATCGAACATCTACAAATGCATATGTTTTGTGTCTTGGAAGCAATCTGATCCCTTAGAGCTCTAAAAAGCAATGCTCTGTTGCTTGTTCCTCTATTGAAGCTGAATATTGAGCTATACAGTATTTGAGTTATCTTGGGTTGAATTTCTACTTCATGAACTTGGAGTCCCTCTCCAACAGCCCCCTACAATTTTTTGTGATAACATTGGAGCCATGTACTTATGTGACAATTCAGTTTTTCACTCACGTATGAAACACATTGCAGTTGACTTCCATTTTGTTCGTGACAAAGTAGCTGCTGGACTGCTTCGTATCTCACATGTGTCTACAAATGACCAGCTTGCTGATGCTGTTACAAAGCCATTATCTCGTAAGCGTCTTGACACTTTATGATTCAAGATCGGTGTTTTTGATGGCACCACGCCACCACTTTCTTGCAGGGGTATATTAGGAAAGAATCTCTGCCAACTCGTGTTGATAAGTCCACTGAATTCAATTCCTTGATTCAAACTCCTCCAAATATATCTCCATGAATTATAATCAATTTCTTGACTCAAACTCCACCGAATATGTCTCCAGAAATTAAATTGATTGTACATTCAAATTTATTTGTATCTTGTATAGTCAATGGCCATATCAATGTACTTAAATTCTCTTTAGTTCTTTCATGTACATGTAAACAATAAGCCAATATTATTCCGTCATATTTGTTATTTTTCTATAGTTTATTGGGTTTTTAAAACTTTTACCTATAAAAATCTAAAAGAATTATAAAAATGCAGAGGTTAGGTTTTTTCTTTTTTAATTTTCGTGCAGTTTTTATTAGAAAAAATATCATTTTTAAAAAGTTTTTCAAAATATATAATTTTAAAAATGGTTAATAGTTACTAGTTTCTGAAAAACTAGTAACCGATTATCAGTTATATACCAGTTATAAATACATTTAGTTACCAATTATCAGTTTTTAAAAACTGATTACCGATTAATAATTACTATTTTAAAAATAGAATTTTTGTAATAAAAACCATACCTAATCTACAAGAAACATAGCCTATCATATTTTTCAAATTTTTTCCTAAAAATATCGTACAATGCCTAATCTCCCTAGTTTATTCTCATAAAGCTAATACTTACCTCTTTCCCATAAAGGGAGCCAGATATACATGAATTCTATATTGTAGGAAGGGATATTGTCTTGTTTTTATTTTTAGTTTAATCACTTTATTATTTTAATTATCTTTAATAGCTAATGAAGAATTGTTGGCCATTATTTTGATATTTTTTAACGTATCAATCTCAAACTGAATACGTCTTTAATTGCAAGGGCAACAAGTATATAAAATATTTTTTATAAGTTAAGATTGAGATATACTATATTGTTTCATTAATATTAATATGGTCGTTCGTTGTGAAATACGCAGTCCATTATAAACTATTGAAGTAATATAAATTTCATTAATGTTGATTACTACATAATTTCCTATATATTAGTGAAAAGGTGATAATGAATAGTTATAAATGCATTTCCTTCTTGATGTACATCTTAATATTTCTCATGTTCTTCCAACTATCAGGTTAGTTTCATGCGAAAAACTTTGAGTTTCTTGTTTGAGACCATATAATACTTTGAATATGGTTATGTTTAATGGTTGAAGGTCACTTGCAGCTTTTTCTAGTGATAATGCTTCTGAAAATCCTCCTACATCTAAAGAATCAAATGAAGGTAATTTTTATTCTAAACCCAAACATGCATTGTATTTTGAATATGTTGCAATGAGTGCATTATCAACATTTAATTACTTAACATTTAAGAATATATGATTCTTTGTATGATTGAACTCTCATTTTCTCCATCTAGCTTTCTGCCCCGTCCCCATTTTCATTTGTTCCCTTTGCCATACAATGAGTTTTCAGTTTTCACTATGTTGTAAAGATTAAACCCGGATATATCTATGATAATTAACAATTAATTAGAAACTCATGAAGTGAATTTAGTTAAAAAACTTAATATCTACAGACTTGTTAGTAATTAACGTGATAATTACAAATTAATTAGAAACTCAATGAAGTAAATTTTAATTAAAAAACTTAATATCTACAAACTACACCAAAGAATTTAAGTTAATTTGTGAGTTAATTGTCGAACATTTTTTTTGGGCAGGGTGATGAATAAGAGAAGTATAAGCCAATTTGTTTCTTGCTTTTTTTTTTTTTCATTTTTGTGTGTGTTTATTTTTTATTTTTTCTATTTTAAAAATGGTTAGAAGTTATATATATATATATACCTTTTAATTTATTTATATATTGAGCTTTGAATTTTATAAAACGGGTTAGATTGTAGCTTAATTTGTCACGACCCAAAATCCAAGGCCGTGATTTTTAGTAATTTTATGTTGAAACAGTAGTAAATAATAATTTTCTAAAATTCCAGAAAAAAAAAAATCGAGTACTTATAATTTAAATTTTCAGTCCTCAAGGTAAGTAAATTTCAAAATTTATAAACTTTTCAACTGTATTAATTCCCTAAGAAAAATCCCTTATTATTACATATCCTTCGAGAAAATATTTTACTTAAAATTTATATGAAATTCTAATTAATAATTTACAACATTTGAAAATTCATAAACTTTAGTAAAATGAGTCAATTTAAAACCTTAGGACCATAGTTCAAATAATTTACATAAAATTATTTGTGTCTCTAAGTACTCAATTTGATGCCAAAGTCTTCCTCATACATCCGTTTAGCAAAATCACTATTATTGGCTAAACAAATTCGACAAGGAAAGAGAGAGATGAAATAGAATAGGAACCAACCATTGGAGAGGAATGAAACTGCAAACATATACCAACTATGCTTGCCAAGCCACCAGACAATTAACCCGAAATAAATCAACACCTGAAAGTAAGAGGAAGTAAAGGGGGGTGAGCATGTGAATGCTCAGTAGAGAATCGATTACCAGTTTTTATACATAAGAAAATATACTCACGTTAAAAGTCCTGCATGGTTAGTATTCCATTCAAACAGTTCACAAAACTCAAGTAGAAATCATGGTCCAACGGTTCGAACATATTGAAAACCATAATAAAACCATAATAAAACAAGCATAATGCACATCACATAAATCAACACATCACATGAGCTCTCATCCTCTCATCACAACTAGAGCAACTCATACTACATGTATCAAGTGCTCTCTGCCTGACATCTATCTCTGACAACCGGAGAGACACCCATGTGTCTAATCCTACCGAACTGGAGGGGCACCGAATGCCTACACCTACCGAGTGGAGATAGTCAGAAAACAAACCCTGCGCAGGTTTACGGGCTCTCACCGAAGGCGGGTGTACTAGTCCGTCTGCTACAACACTGCGATGCCTAAGATGACTCTCATGCGTGATCCTATGGAATGTGCAATATGTGGAGTCTCAAATAACCATGCAGTATTCTTTAATCAAATAACTTTTAGTCCTCAAAAGTAAGTTCTCAATTCATTTGGGATTTTCTAAAAATTTCGGCATTATAACGACCGTTTTTGATCAAAACCCAAAATCCAATTTCCTGCATAAAACAGTTCAAAACAATATATATGACACGCCAACCAGTGTGACGTGCCTCCCAGGCAGTTTATATCTCAAATCAGGTGAAAAACAGATATAAACACAATTTTTTTATAAATCATTTCACAAAGTTCCATATTTATCCAAAATATGTGAAAAATAAAATTAAACCAATTTAAAGAGCAAGTAATCGAATCCCTACCTCAATTGAGTATTCAAATAGCTCTACAGGACTATGGAGAAGGTTTGGCATCATTTGGGTGTCGTTTGGAATGTCGGGCGTCATTTTCGAACCTTTGATCGATAGGTTCGAAAACTCGATTTTCAATCGGATCTTCAGATCGTGAAACGGACTTTACCACTGGATTTAGAACACCCAAAAATGCTAGGTTAGATATATAATTCGATCGATTCGGGCTCGGGCCGAGCCCGAGCCCACGGCACGTAAATCGAGACGATCTAAGCCGTTAGATTTAGATTTTTGGGTCCGTCAACAAATATAGCCAATATACATATCAAAAGTTTTGTTTTCACGAGTAGATCACAAATATGAGATTTGTTTTACGATCTAACGGTCGGATTGTAAAAATAAAATATAAAACTAAAATAGCTCAAAATTGACAAAAATAGCAAAATTCAATCCGGGTAATATTGAGTTGAGATATATATACCATGTCGAAGATCGTGAGGAGACGAATCAAATGAACCCGGTTAGAGGCCAAATGGTGGCCGGAATAGTCGCCGGTGACGAAAAGCTTCAAACGCCCTCTAATGGCGTTTTCCAGCGGAACAGCTCTCGGTGGCAGTCGGTGACGGGCGGCGCGACTGCTGGCGGCACTGGGAGGCAGCGCCGGGGTCCCTTGTGGTCGGACGGCGGCTGGGCGAACCTCGGCAGTCCTTCGGTGGTCTTCGGCCGAGAGGAAACCGAGAGTGAGGGAGAGAGAGCTGGGAGCATCGTGGGGAGGGAGAGAGAAGATAACAATATATACATATATATAAATTAATTTAATTTCTCTTTTCTTTTTTTTTTTTTTAATTAGAAAGTCAAATGACCTTTGTGCCCTTAAAAAAACAGGTTATTACATAATTAATATGTAAAGACCCAGTGTTTTAGTTGAGATGGGCCCCACCTGAAATATAATTATAATTAGCTAGTAATAAAAGGATATATCATATGATATTGGACATCATATGGTGCCTTATAACATTATTTAAACTCTTTTCCTAATCATTGGCCAACAAAATGATACATCATTCATAATTAACTAGATTTTAAATGCTTCATGGTGCTTAAATGGCATCACGATGACCTAGCTACCATTTTTGCATATCTTGATCAAAAAAGAAAAGGGTGGCTCTATTATTATCCATCTTTTTTCTCTTTGCACCCTTTATTAAATTACTAGGATTAATTGATGAATGATAAATACCAATTAAGTTTTAATTAATTGGTAGTTTCTTACCACTCATCTTTTTTCTCTTCACACCATTTATTGAAAAATAAATTAATACATATTTTTCTTACAAAAATATTCTTATGTAAAATGACAAAAATATCTAAATATTATATTAATCAATACATTTGTTTCTTACTACACCCCTTCAAACATAAGCACTTAGATTAACAAAACAAAAGAAAGTGTCAATTTGATTGAATTTCAATAATTATAGATGAACAAATCACAAATCACAATCAATTTGAAAGGACAAGTTATGTCTTTTCTTTTATTTCTCTTGCAAATATTTAATATATATTGTAATGCGGGGTTTACAATTAATAAATAAAAAACCCTAAATTAAAATTTAAGAACTCCATTTCCATAAATGATTTAGGAAAAAAGGGAAAAAATAAAGAAAAATGTAATAGATAAAGGGATATTTAAACCCTAAGCTTAAATAACAATTTATAATCTCCAATTTTTTAGGAGAGGAGGAACAAAGAAGAAAATATTAATACTTTTTATTCTTCCAAAATTTTGTCAAAAGTGGAAATGACTAATGAAAACTTCATATGATAATGGTTCTCCAAAAACTTATTGAAGGTGTGGAAAAAGAAATTTCATTGAGTTTTTATTGTCTAATTTTGGAATTGAAATACATTTGAAAGATGTGGGAAAAGAAAATTTTAGAATTTAAATTTACCACGGGTTTATTTAGAGAAGGGCAGAGAGGAAAAAAAAAAATAACGGTGACAATAGACACACCCAAAGGAAAACCGGCAGCTTTAATAAAGGATGCCTCTACTGGCACTTTATTTTTTCCTCTTCTCACCTTTTTTTTAGTAGGAAAAGTCAGAACTTTATTCATGAAGATCTACAACAATAGTATTTGAGATAATTAAGTTTTTCCCTTTTGCCTTTTTCTCTCTGGAGAGAGGACGAGTCGTGGAAATCTAGTATCACTTTCTGAGTGTTGTGAGTTGTTTCTTGAGGGAATATTCAGTTTTCTTTCAGTTTTTTCACCCGTTTTCTTGGAGATTGGAATATGGATCTTGAGGAAATTTCAAAACTATTTGTGGTCTGTGGATCTAAATCTTGATGTAGAAGATGGTC
This sequence comes from Trema orientale, assembly GCA_002914845.1. Classification (NCBI taxonomy): domain Eukaryota; kingdom Viridiplantae; phylum Streptophyta; class Magnoliopsida; order Rosales; family Cannabaceae; genus Trema; species Trema orientale. Next base: position 293,327 of record JXTC01000385.1, on the reverse strand, counting down.
TGGTTGTTCACATGGAGAAGCATTTTGTCGAAGTTGGACAAGAGCGTACGATTATGCGTTTAATTTGTAAGATTTCGGGAAATCGTACGGCCAACAAGATCGGTCTATGATGGGTCCTTAGAAATCGTTGGAGAATCCCGAACATGTTTTCTCTAGAACAGATGGGTTCACCCAATCTTTTCAATGTTTACTTTCGAGAGGGAAGAGGATTAACGACGTGTATTGGCAAGGGGTCCATGGTCTTTCGAAAACCAATTGCTATCTCTGTTAAAACCTAAAGGCATCAGTGAGTTAGTGAACGGTGATTTTAATCATGTTTCTTTCTGGATTCAGATTCACAATATTCTAATAGCCTGTATGCATGAAGATTGTGCCAGGGTCTGGGGTACCCAAATAGGAAGATTGGAAGATATGGAGGTGGTAGAGTGAGTATGCGAGTACTAGTTAATCTGGATGTCCAATTACCACTCAAAAGAGGCCTGCGTCGCTCCATGGATGAGACTCGTGGTGAGGTTTCATTATTTCTCTCGTATGAACACTTACCAGAGCTCTGTTTTTTTCTGTGGGATTATTGGCCACAGAGTGAGAGACTATTCCAAAAAAGAGATAGAGGTAAGGTCGAATAAGAGTGTTGTGAAGTTTCGTTACGGTGTTTGGCTTAGGGCTTCGAAAAATCCTAGTCCCAGGAATATAGTCGAGACGAAGATCCAGTCGTGTCGCCTACTAGAAATGTTCGTTCTAAACCCAGGAATTCACACTAATCGCTGCATTGTAGACTTTGGCGATGACCCTAGGAGACAGAGCTGTATGGAGTATCTACAGTTGAAGATTAGCCAAAAAGAAAGATTTGGAGTTTAATAAAAGTATGACATTTGGAGTTTAATAAAAGTATGACTTTATCCCCGGTCTACACTTTGAAAGTGGGTGGTCAGATTTCGGATGAGGATAGGAAGAGAATTATTCGCGGTGTAGATTTGGTGATTATCCTGGAGGGTGAGTTTGCGACCAAGGTTAGGTATATTCAAATGTAGGTACAGTAGAGAAGTTTACTGATAACGATAATAAATTTGATAATGCTAGTGGAAATCTCTTGGTGGCTGAGATGATTAGCGTTGAAAAGAATAACCTGACTCCTAGGGCATTTCTTTACGAAAAATATTTGGTGATCATCTGGAGGTAAAAAATTAAGACATCAAAAAGTGGTGGAGGATACCTCTAAGAAAGGTCAGCGTCGTTTCTTGAAAGTCTCAAGTCGCAAGAAGAATATCCTAGCCTGTAGCCCGAAGCATGCACGATTTTTTTTTTTTTTTTTAATATTTCAGCTTCTCAGAAGAAAGTCTCTAGTAAAAAATCACCAAAAATTTCAGTAAAGGAGAAAGAGCTTCGCACTACTTCTGGTCTGAAAAGAAAAAATCTGGCAGAATTGGAAGATTTGTCTGGAGAGGCAAAAGAACCTTCATTGTGAGAGGTACAAAAGAGATGATTCAATTGGCGGATAATGAGATGATGATGAGAGGTGATGGTTAAAGTGGTAAGGTAGTAGTTATGGGAGACACCAATTATGAAACGGCGAGCCCTATTGCTCAGGGCCACCGAGAGCAATAAGTTGTCTCAGTTGGAACGTTCAGGGCTTGGGAAACTCTAGAACATTTGAGGCTCTACGTCATCTTGTACGACATCATTCTCCTAATTTAGATTTTTTGTCTGAAACTAAATTAGCAAGTGCTAGGGAAAATAATATCAAGTTTTCTTTGGGTTTCCATGGTTGTTTTGTGGTTAATTGTTTTAGTAGGAGTGGTGGTTTGATGCTCTTATAGAAGGAATGTTGGAATGTTAGGGTGAGATCCATTTCTTCAGGATAAATTGCCGCCATTGAGGGCTATGGGGAGGGTATTTGGCGTTTTACGTATTTTAACGAGAACCCAGCACCTTGCAAACATTACTTGTCTTGGGAGCTCTTATGTAGACTTAGAAGTATATATGATTGCGTGAGATTTTAATGAACTCATATCAAGTATTAAGAATACAAGGGGTAATGATAGATTTTTTGGAGCTATGGACAACTTTCAGGAAACATTAACAGATTGTGGTTCGGAAGACTTGGGTTTTTCGTGACCACTGGTTACTAAGCATAATAAGCGTGGTGGTGTGGAGTATATCCAAGAGCGTCTAGATCGCTTCTATTGCAATGAAAAATGGTAGGCCTTTTTTCTTTCTAGCCAAGTTTCTCACCTTGACTTTGTTCTTACATCTGACCATAGACCGATTTTGTTACAGCTTTTGGCTCGAGAGTCGGCCATAAGGGGTGTTTCTAATAAGAGTAAGCAGAGGTTTTGTTTTGAGCATTTTTGATTAAAAGAAGAGGACTGAAGAAATGTGATTGAGGCTAGATGATCGAATGTGCATGAGTTCGGCGATGATATGGGCTTTAACTTGATTAAAAGAAGTTTGGAGGCTTGTGGAGTAGCACTTGAGAATTGGAGTTTGGAAAATTTTGGGAGATGGAAATAGAAGATTTCTTCTAATCAAAAGCTTCTTAACTCACTTGATCCGCATGCTAATGCTAAGGAGATTAGTGGTGTTTTGTCTTAGAGGATATAAAGAAGATGGGTTTCTCGAGTCTGTTGTGCTCTCTTATTTTTTAACTGCATGTCTATGACCATCCTCTCTCAAGAACTCAGGCTCTTGATCCACCGTTTCCAAGGCTGTAAGTTTGCTCTTCCTCAGACCTTCTAACTCCATTGACACATGTTTCATTGTAGGCCTCTTCTTACCACTCAACCTCAAACATCTCGTTGCTAGCTCCGCCATAGTCCGAACGTCCTGCTTAGGTGCATTTCTTCCTACTTGAGGATCTAAAATTTGAGAAAGCGAATTTTCCTTCGTCAATGAAATGAAAGTCGAAATCAGATTCTTCTCTTCGTGATGGTCTTTAGCGAAAGAATGTGGTGTTTCTCCAGTTAGCAACTCAACGAGTGTGACTCCGAAGCTGTAAACGTCACTTTTATCTGTGAACTGGCTTAGCTGGAAGTACTCTGGATCCATATACCCCAGAGTTCCCTGTACTGCTGTGGTTAAGTGAGTTTTGTCCTCTGGGACTGATCTTGAAGTACCAAAATCGGAGACTTTGGCGTTGAACTTGTCATCCAAAAGTATGTTGGAAGATTTGATATCCCTATGAAAGATAGGCATTGAAGCTGAGGAATGCATGTATGCTAGAGCTCCTGCAACATCACAAGCAACGCTTAATCGGTTCTCCCACGAAAGCCTTGATTCGAGTTCTTTTTTGTGGATGTGATGTAAGAGTGTCCCGTTGGAGATGTATTCATATACAAGTAAAGGATTCTCAGTTTCCAAGCAACAACCAAGTAGTTTCACGATGTTTCGATGATTAATCTGCGATAGAATCAGGACTTCATTAATGAATTGCTGAATCTGATTTCCATCAATTGCTCTTGACCTTTTTACAGCAACTATGGTACCATCGGGTAACATCCCTTTATAGACTGCTCCATAGCCCCCTTGGCCAAGAAAACGACTTCGGTTATAGTTATCTGTTGCTCTTTGAAGCTCCTCTTCTGTAAATAGCTTTCCTTTCTCGCGACTTCCATAAGATGAGAATTTTTCTTGAAGCAAAAAGCCGCCATTTTGCTTGAAAAATCCCTCCTTTCGGATTTTAATTCTCCTTTCATTTAACCATTGATACAGCTTGTAACCTGAAAGGATCAGGCACAAGAGGGCAAATAATAGGAAGAAGCCTTTTCTTAACTTTTAGTTGTTCTTGTAGGAGTCCTAGAGTAAATCATTTATTTTTTGCTGATAATTCACTTATTTTTTCTAGGGCTCGTAAGGATGATATTATTCATGTTCGAGAGATTTTCACAACCTATGAAAAGGCATCTGGACAACGTGTTAGTTTGGAGAAATTGGCTATAACTTTTAGTCCAAATGTGGAAGAAAGTGATAGGGATGTTATTTTGAGAGTTTTGGGGTTAACATCTCATAATGCTTATTTGGGTTTGTCAACTGTGGTTGGGAAGAGCAAGTATAAGACGTTTTCTTGCATTAAAGATCGTCTATAGAGGAAAGTTCAAGGGTGGTGTCGTGTTCTTTTTTCAGTTGATGGTAGAGAGGTGTTAGTCAAAGCTGTCTTTCAAGTTGTCCTATGTTATGTGATGAGTATTTTCAAGCTTCTTCAATCCGTTTGCCACGATCTTCGTTCCATTTTAATCCAATTTTGTTGGGGCACTTCTAATGGGAGTAGGAAAATTGTTTAGATAAAATGGAAGCAGTTATATCTTCCAAAGGGTATTAGGGGATTAGGCTTTCGTGATCTTCATGCCTTTAATCAATCTCTTAAGGCAAAATTAACAAGCATGATGTCTACTCTAATCTCCAAATTCACTGGCTTTTTGGGTTCTTAAGGGCAAATATTTCCATGATAAGGATTTTTTTCACGCAACAGATAAGTTGGGTTCCTCTTATCTATGTAAAAGTATTCTTTGGGGGAGAGAACTACAAGTTGAATGTATTGGAGGGCGAATTGGGACTGGTTCACAGGTTCAGATGAAAGAAGACCCTTGGTTGCCTAGACTAGTAACTTTTCGACCTATCACTAGACTTCTTGAATCGAAAGTGCGGGCTGCAGATTTAATTTTGGATTCCGGAGTGTGGAATTAATGAGGACTTGATTGGGAGGACCTTTTGTGCTATGGATAAGAAAGTTATCCTTTCTATTCCTCTTTGTGAAGGGTCTTATGAGGATTGTCTTCTTTGGCATTATAAAGAATTTGGAAATTATTCAATTAAGAGCAGCTATAGATTGGCTAGGAGGTTTAAAAATCTCTCAATAGGTTCGTGTTTTTCTTTTCTTACCAAGTGGTGGAAATTTCTTTCGGAGTTAAATATTCCCGTAAAGATCCATTTCTTAATTTGGATGGTTTATTATGATGCTCTCGCTTCTTCTTTTAATTTGGTAAAGCGTTGTGTCCCTATTCCTATGGGCTGTTCGAGATGCTTAGCGGGAGACAAAACCTCATCTCACGCGCTTTTTCTTTTTTTCCCCCTATTCAGCCACAAAGGCAGCCTGGAAAAACGTCAGGCTCTAGTATATGATAAAGACTATACTTCATCACAACATAATAGAAGCTCTTGTTGGTTTGTTCCAGATTCTATATAAATATTCTTTTGGTCTTGCTTGTGTTATGATGTGATGCATTTGGAATGACAGAAATGGTCTTTTGCATGGGAATTTTGTTCGAAATGCTTTGAGTGTGGATAGCTTTGTGATCCCTTTCCTCAATGAGTTCCAATTGTGTAAGTTAGCTAAAGGCTCTCATTCATCTTCGTCTTCGTTCTGTTGCCCAGATATTCCACATAAATTGAAGCCCCTAGATATAGGTTGTTTGAAAATTAATTCGAATGCTGCGATTAATAATAGTAACCAAATTATCGGTTTGGGTGGTGTTTTTCGTAACCACAACGGTGCGGTTGTTGGGTGTTTTTCAGTTAGAAGCCCCTCACAAATCTGTATGAACATTTCTACAAAAACAGAGCAAGAGGTTAGGTATATATAGGAGAGTAGAGCCTATCAGCCATGATATTCCAAACTCATATATGTATATATATTTGGGTGGATCTTCAACGGGTATCACATTATTTACGTAATTTTACTCTGAATCATTGGATTTTAGATGGATGACTAGGATAAGATTACTAATGTACCAAAACAATCTGGTATAATTGATAAGTATGTTATTTTAGAAAGAAAATTATAATTTCTATAAATAATTAGTAATCTGTTTATAACTTGATGATTTGGATTTTTTTTTTTCTTTCCATTCTCATTCCATATTTAATATACATTTTGTATTCCTTACCTCGTTGGTATTCATAATTAATTTTTTTTTTAATATATTTTATTTTCTGTACAATATCCATCAACGTTTTTTTAAATACCCATACAAGTGTGTTTTTTTTTTGTCAGATATTTCATTCACATCCATTCAGTTGCTTTCTCTCATTTTTTTCAGCTTTCTCTTTTCCGACAAAAAAAAAGAAAAAGAAAAAACCACATAAAAATTAAAAAAAATAATCTATATTAATATTCCTAAAATACTGACCTGTTCTTTTTATACATATCTAAAATATATATATATATATATATATATATATATTAAATAATAACACCCAAAAAATAAACAAAAATCATTTGTCCCCAATACTTTTACTAGATCTCCGATAAAAGCTTGTCATAAAACTAACATTTTTTTCGATAAATTAGGAGAAAAAAAAAAAAGAAAGCTAATATATTTTTTATGATTTTATGTTTCATTTTCATAGTAGCAGGATAAATTACATTAGGTTGTGTAACAATGTTAATGCTTATAAACAATTTTGTACCATTTAAAATCAAACTTTTAATTATTTTTCCCTTTTTAAAAGAAGGCAACGAACATATATTAAATGACCTACTTTTCCTTGTTTAATTCTTTCACAATAATTTTTCAAAAAATATAACTATTTACGGAAAAAAAATCATTCCATAAAATATATGGGATTCTATAAAATTTTAAAATGAATGAGAATAAGTGTGTGTGACTTGCTATAGCAAGTTAGAAAACCATGCAACAAACCTATTGAATTCTTTTATATATATATATATGCATATCGAATCTCAAAAAATAAATCATAAAGTACGAAGTACTACGAAAGGAATATGGGAGATTTTCAAAACTACTAGAAATTTTCCTCTGATTTTAATTTGATGACCAAATTTGGAATGAAAAATATTTAAAAGAGGTGTATTAAGAAAATATTTGATTTATAAATTTTAAAGAAAGGTCTATTTAGAAAGTCGGTAGCATTAGAGCTACTCAATTAATAAATTAAAAATATTTTCTCATATTCTTTTCTTATTTCTATTTCTTTAATTTTTAAGATCTCAATCAATTCGTCTTCCTAATTCCACACATTGATTTTCTCCTTCTAAAGTGTTTGCTTTCTCTGTCATCCGATCCGATGTGCATTCATGATGTGACATTTAAAATCCTCAATCTAAATTGAAATACAAAATATTGAATGTCTACTACACTACAGTTGCTTATCACCATAGTTGTTACCTTTATCTAAAAGATTTGTATCAACTTGCATGATGTTTGCCCGTAAACAATTTCTTTTCTTCCCCACAACTTCGGGTACACTAGATAGATTAAATTAGATGCATTATTTAGAGTTGATTTGATAACGGGAACATATTAGACGAAGAATCTCCTATCGAATTTGCTTGTCCTCTCTATCCATTCAATTAGGCTTTAATAACCCTCAGTTTATATGTATGTACATAAAGATGTAATTAAAAATAATATCTTAGGAACAGAAATTTGTGAATATTAATGTTATTGATATCAAATTTTGTTTTTGCATAGAAATGAAATGTGGACCCAATATAACCATATTAACGATGGGGGATGATTGACAGTGTCATTCAAATGGTCAATGCACAAGAAGATGTAAAAACAAGTATCCATCATACAAACTCAAGGGAGAATGCGTTAAAATGAGGAAACAAAAATGGGGTCTCTGCCAATGCCATGTGTGTTAATTAGAATATATTTTCAATTGATTCACAACTATTATATCCTAAATATACGTGATATTATCTGCTTCATTCGCTCCTATGATACTTACTACCATTCCTCCACAGGTAGAGAACTATGATGGGCCTATACCCCCGCCAACAAGATTGGAAAGGATTCGCAGGACAAAGCGCTGGTAGTGGAATGTCCATACCGGCAACCACAAGTGTTGTAACATTGTTTACCCATCCACAAGTGTAGTGGCAAATCTAGTATTTATTAGTCCATATATTGCAAATAATCCTAATATAAACAATTTCACATATAATTAATAATCGTAGAAATATATTGATTCATATCTTGATTATATAGTAAATTCTACTAAAAGACAGATATGCATGCGTGGATTTTGCCATCGGACTGTGGCCCAATATATATTATTGGAGGTAATTAAAGAGTTTATTTCATTATATAACTTCTTAATAATTTAGAAATGTTATATCTTAATATATGACATGCTACATACAATTGTTGCATCACAATTATTTATTTTTGTAAACTTTATTACATTGAAGCCACTGTAATAGACAACTTTGATTAATTAGACAGATGTGATTTATTTAACAAAAAAAAGCTTGTGAATACATAAAAAAATAATTCCACGTATAATTAATATAAACAAAAATATATTGATTCATAAATTAATTATATAGAAAATTCTACTAAAAGTCAAATATGCATCCGTGGGTTTTACCATCGGACATTTGTGACCCAATATTATTGGAGGTAATTAAAGAGTTCATTTTGTTATATGACATCTTAATAATTTATACATATTATATTTTAATATATAGTGTACTATGTATAATTACTGCATCACAATTATCTATTTTTGTAAACTCTATTACAATGAAGCCATTGTAGTAGACAACTTTGATTAATAGACGGATGTGATTTATATAACAAAAAAAAAAGGGCTTGTGAATACCAAAAAAATAATAATTTGTTGAATAATGATTTTAGAAAATACCATAATTATCCACTTGTTCTTGGAAATATAAAATTTATCATACTATTTGTTTACAACATTTTTTTTCTAAGAAATTTGATTTATATGGAAAATTTTCAAAAACAAAATCCCAAAAAGTAAATTTTTTTTTAAAAAAAAATGCCTGATTTACTTAGTAAAGTACCACTTTTTACCAATTGATGGGTACTTGAGGTTAGGAGTGAACATTTTACCTGCCAACTCAACCTGCCCACCTGACACGATGTCGGATCCTTGTCACTAAACCGAGAAAATATAGTGCCCAAGATTCTCACATGCATATTAAGCCAATAATAAATACTTTCTTATTGCATATTAATCATTTATAAGTTATTAATAACAATTTCATAATAACATGCTTATTCCTTATGTTATAAAAATCTATATTATTACACTAATGATTATCGAAGTATCTCTATGTAATGCAAAGGCTCAATACCCTAAGAGAGAAATCTTGGTATGTGAAAAGAACAAAGAATATATTCATGAATGCAATATTATGTACATATATGCACAAAAATCATGTTTGTTGATAACATGGTCAAATGTTAGTTTCCTTCTAATCCAAGTATATTGCACAGATACTGCTGTGGGGTGTGTTCTGAACTATAATTTCGACCCCATTTGTCTAGAAATATTTGTTTAGGTCCAGTACTGCAGGTGTATCGCATTTCGCTTCTTTTTTTTCTGAAAAGAAAAAAAGCCTTACATTCTTATAAACTGTACTTAATTTATCCCTATGATTTTGACATAGATTCTCATTTTACCCCTGAAATATCTATTTTTGAATAATAAGTAATATATAATTGATGAAAACATACTCCTCACAAGTTTTTTGAAAGAAATATTAATTCCAGACATATTCCAGATTAATAGAAAATATTTGGAAATAATTTTTGTTTCCCAACACTAAGGAAAAGGATGATTAGGTTAATTAAAATGTTTTATTCACAACAAAAGTATTCAGGGGTGAAACTTGAAATTTTATGTTGCAATTTGCCTTAGGCTAAGTTAAATTTTGAAAAATAAAAATTATATGAGATATATTTATAAATTAATTAGCCTATTTTTTTTTTCATATTTGGCAAAGAAGAACTAACAAGTTTTGTATTCCTAAAATACAATGCTGAAACTAGTATTTTTTTAAAATATAGGGAAGACTTGATATTTTCTCCTATTATTACGTACTATATACAGGAAGTAGGGAACTGATAAATTGCAAGTTTTCTCCTTCAACAAAATGGCCTTCACTGCAAAACTAAGTGAAATATCACTCTGTATATTTTGAAGAATTGACTGAAATTTCTAGGAATTAGATCATCTTGGTAAAGTAGTCATGATGGATTCCGAAGATGTTGAAGCATATCAGAAATCTATTGAGTAAATATGGGTCCACACATATTTATTGTAGGATTAGAAGAAATTTTTAACCAAGTTTTTTAGAGATTCCACGCAAAGAACTAGTATTAAATTTGGAACAATACTATTCTTTGGTTTAACATGAAGCAGTATGTTATACCACTTTGAACAGGGAGACGCAAAACTTAGAAGCTTCAGCCATCGTGGCCCAGAATTGATCCAAATAAAACTAGCCTCGTCAAGTCCACCTGCAAATGCACACACTGCAATCAAACTTGTCATATCAAACGTCGATGTTTTGAACTTGTTGCATATCCATAATGATGAGATCATAACCTAATAGGCTAATACACACAAGAAGAATTCTAAAGCAACTTCTACAGCTATAATCTTTGAAATGAAAACACATGACGATTTTGCAAAAAGTACTTCGACACTAGTGGCAGTTATAGAGGATTCTTTGTGGTATTAGATGATAAGAAGATCATTTGGCTGAAATTCTCACCAAAGTAGTCTCAAATCAAATCGAGTATTCTCAAAATTTTTAGACAAGTTAGTATATATGCCTTAAGGGGGAGTGTAGAGATTTGTTTTTTTTTTTTAATATTCTAGTAGTTACCTTTGTATTTCTTTCCATTTTAAGAGATTCTATGGTTGTCAATTAAAGATGGTGTAGTTGTTAATTAGGTGTGAATGGTTGTCAATTGGGTTTGAATATCTCTATATAATCCCCTCCAATATGGAAGGCCTTTGCCAAAGTATTCCAATTTCATAGGCAGCTAAACATAAATAACGTTTCATAATTTTTGAAGACAAGCACATCAATTGTCATCACTTAACTTTCTGTTTAGCATACCATTTTTCATAACAGTGGTCTGATTCTGCAGGTGGCTTTGTTTTGTCATGAATATGTGAAAAATTCTCATTTTTAGAATTATATATTTCCATCAATTGGGACAAATATTATAGTTTGATTCATTAAGAATTCCTACATAAAAAAACTCTTTCTGAATGAATAACGACTGAAAATGATTTTGTTCCAGACAATTTAAAATTTTTTTTTCGCTCATCAATACTTTTTTTCTTTTTTCTTTTTTTGTATTTTTAACATATTTATGACAGAATTTAAATATATATGAAAAATATTGAAAGATATTACATTGTTTGCTAAAATTGCAAAATTTAACTCCTAAAAGTCCAATAAGTGATAGGTAACGCCCAAATTGAAGCTACCGACAGTGACAAAGAATCCAAGAGAAAAGTGATGTACTATTATTATACGAGAAAGGAAAGAAAATTGATAGAAAAACAAAGGTAGAATTAGGACGGAAACTGATGAATAAGTAGAAAAATAATAAAATTATATCAGTTAACCCAAAGAAGAGAGAAGAATTATAAAAGAAGAAAACTTAATAATTATTTAATATTCATAAACTCATTCGCAATCTGAAAATAATTACATAACTAAGTCTATTTATATAAACAATTGGACACAATTAAAAAAGTAAAAAAATTCTAGAAACCGATGAAAATAAAAAACTTAAAATTAATTACCCAAAATTAAAATACCTTAACAATTAAATAAAACCTAATGAATAATAATACTAATAATATCCCAATATATTATCAAAAAGTTACACAGAGACCGTTTATACGCTTAGAGCAGCATCCTACCGGGACGAAGTGGTCTTCTTCAGCTCTGCGACTTTTGCTCGTTCAGCTTTCAAGGCAACATGACTAGAATAAAGCTCATTCTCATATTTCTGGCACAGTTGTGCTTCTCTGTAGTCGCTCCAGATCTTGTCATTCCTAAGCCGCTTCTCCAGCTCTGTATTTCTTTGCTTAGCCGCTTCCAGCGCCTTAATTCGTGTTCCAAGTTCGTTATCTAAGGCGATAATTCTTTTATTAGCTGCCTCTAGCTCCGAAGTTTTCTTGCTAACTACCTCCTCCAACAGTTTGCATTGATCCCAGAGAAGGCGGGTGAAGAACGTAGCCTGTAAATTGGACTCCACAAGGATAAGTTGGCATTAAAAAGGCCCAAATATCGGTACGACTCTGAACCAAAAATGTTACCTGGAGTCCACTGTTGAGGGCCATTGCTCCAAGCTCCTCCTTCCCCAGATTTCCTAGTATCGCGTTATCTTGCTGGGACGCTGCCAAGCCCTGAAGCTCAGCAGGGGAAGAAATGGGAGCATGAATACCGCTTATCCGCTGAGAAGCCATTAGGGGAGGAGGCATCCTTTTCCATGCAGAGCTAGTCATGGTGCCGACAGGGTTGGCAGAAGGCAGAGCCGAGGTGGAGCCAGATTCAACATGACCACCATCGGTATTCGTCCTCTTTTCAGAGGGACTAAAGGGTACCCCTGTTTCTGAGTTCATCCTTTTTTGACAGAAGTGAGAACTCAGCATGAATCATACATGTTTATCACTATGCAAAATGACAAAAGGAAGAATGGAATGTATTTTCAAGCTTAGCTCAATCATATAACTATAGTCGGATAAGCCAAAATACCCCAAGCAAGTTAAGGTTCTCTAATCTTGCAAAGACTTTGCATCACTTTTAACCTAAAACTTATATACTTAGGTTGAGATGCACAACATCACATCAGTCTGCTGTGCTTTCTCTATTTTTCCAGACAATAAATATAAACTTCAAAATTCAATTCAATTTGACAATTTATTTCCACAAATTTGAATATAGCACACTGCACACTTGTGTCAGACTTCAGAATTTCATTTAAGTCACGGTTGAAATGGAATGTCTTAAAAGGCTACACGGTTATGAAAAAAGATTAAGAGTGAAATAAGATAAACTCATGCACGCCTACTCATGATTTTTTCATAGTAACTCACCGTTTGTTGGCACCTGCGTTGTGAGGAACTTTGTCAGCTTCCAAAACCTTCTCAATTGCACGGAAACGGTTATAACCAATCGAAAATGAGCAGGAGGGACACATATTTTTCAGTTTGGTGCAGCATGAGGAGCAAGCTAGATGTCCGTTCTCACACTGAATAGAAAGGCAAGAACCCAAACATAACAATTTAACGTATATATAAATAGGCAAGAACCCAAACATAACAATTTAATGTATACATAAATATAAACATATCGAGTATAAAAATTCATAACAAGGAATTACAAACTATCCGTACTGCAATATGATATAGCATCTTAGTTTCTCAAGTAATTCCAAAACGCAGAGATCAGAATCTTAGAAGAAAACCTCTAATCATATAAATTCTAAAATATTAGCCACATGATCAAAAAGGGGTACAGCAGGAACATGATAATTTCATCCCGGGGAAGTAACTGAAGAACAATAACGAGTAAGTGAATCTGATTTTAATGTTTTTCCAAACGAGAAGAAGCCAAGGTATTAAGCAATCCAGAGCATGAGCATATACAAACTAGCAAACTGAACACCTCAAACGACTCAAACATGTTAGTAAAATTATAATTGCTCGGGGACTCTTCTCATCCTAGAATTCCAACACGCAGTGGAAGTCCTTTCATCCGGATGCTTCTTTGTAAGTAAAGACGTAATTCATGAGTTTGGAAGTACAACGTGGGTAACTGACCAAATGTAGCACGAGAGAAGGGGGACTAATTTGCTAGTTTGGGCTTGAGTGACCTGTTTTCCGTAAGAGTATTATTATAAATATTTATTTTCCGTAAGGGGGACTAATTTACTCTTCTCTATACTTTCTTTCTTTATGTATCTTTGAGTTTTGCATCGTATTTATCGATTGTATATGAGTTTACTTCCAAAATAGAACACTGCCCTCACCTTAACCATTTACGGCTTTCTCCTTTAACTTGAGTAATGTGCTTATTTCATTCGCTTTAATAGTTTTATCTCATTACAGACAAGTACAGACACATATACCACAAACATCTATTTTAGCATTGTTAATGTGTTACCAATTTTTCAGGTACCTTTAACCCAAGCATAGAACTTAATGAAGCTAGTTCAATAATCTCAACGTAAATGGGGTAAGTATATAAACAAACTAACAAACTCAATCTTCACTCTGGAACTTTAAGAACACCTAGACCTTCTCTGAATTATATAAAGCTAGTACAATAAGGCAATCACATCTTTACAAGCTTTTTCCCAAGGTGAATTAAAAGCTCGATTGGATAAAACCCGTTCAACTAAAAAGTTTGAGTTGTAAACATCTCCATGACCAACACTCCTGGAGGAAGGCAATTCTAGGACCTTAAATATTATGAATCATAGCAGTGTAGGTTTTTCTCGGACCTCATCGATTTTTGTAGTTTAAACTGAAGCACTAAAACATAATCGTTCAAACAATGAGAAGACTCTACGAGTGATGCTCGTGAAGTATGCTATAAAAATAAATTTCAGCCATATACATCGAAAGTCTTTCGGGCAAATTATGACACTCCAGAAAGTTCAAAGTTTAAGAACCAGAACAACAGAGTACTCTGTTCACTAGTCTCAAACTAAACAAATTAAACTGGGATATTTCTCCCTCAATTTCCTTATTTATTCCCAAAGCAACATAGTACATATCATTATATCAACATTATGAACAGTTATGGGTGAAAAATTTATGATCTTTTATATATAAGTACGTAACGTATCGACAGTGAGAACACTAGGGTTTCTTTTTTTTTTTCTTTTTCCCGGAAAGAGAAAATATATAGTTAGTTGTGAGTTCCGAATAACAATAAGAGCATCCTAAATTCTGAGTTGAACAAGATATAAATTTTTAAATATGCATCAAACAAGTTAAAGAGATATTTGAAGGAGAGAACAAACTTGGGCTTCAAGCAAGAGGTAGAGAAAATTACAAACCTGGAAAAAAGGAATTGTCAAGGTATCGAAGCAAATATGACAATCAAACACGTCTGTGTCGATCCCATCTTCTTGCGTTCGTTTAGAACTTTCGGCCATATCTTCTTTGGATTAGGGTAGAAAGTGCCACTAGCAAAGGTTTCACCCTAAAACGGAAGCTAAAACGGAAGGTCTTCGCACGCAATATAAACTCTAATTATCGGATATCCACGCAAAACGAAGAATTAGTGAATTACACTTATCGTGCGTTCTTTTTTTGTTTTTTTTAATCTCTTATAGAACCCTCTTATAGGGGTGAATTGCAAAATAATATCCTCATATATGATTGTAATACTACAATTTAAATCCTGATATATGATTCTATAAAATAATATTTTGAACTGATTTTTTGGACCAATTTTAGTAACGAAGATAATAATATCATCCGTCAAAATTGATTAGTTTCTATTATTCTTTCCTTAATTTTGAGTATATTATTGTCTTTTTCTTGTTAAAGTTATTCAAAAAGTAAATTTAGGATATCAATTTTTTTAAAAAAATTCCTAATCTTAGAGTATATATTATTTTGCAAAATCCAAATTTCAAGCTTTGAATTGCACAATATCTAAACTAGAGAGTATTTTCTTTTGTAGTTTACAGCTCTTTAAAGTTAAAAATTAAATATTTCTTCACAATTATCTTCGGAGAATTGTCAATTTTGACCCTCTTTTAATACATGTGATGAAAAGCGGGACAATCTATAGACCATTTATAAAAATAGGACTTTTATTGTCATGTCATTTAATGAATATTTTGGAGTTCCAAAATTATCCCTAACTCAACCTCAGTCGAAAATTTTCGACCAAGTCGAAAAAGTCAAAAGTAACGAAGGTGGTGCCAGAAAGGCGGCTGACTATGTTCGACTATGATAGAAATTGTTTGACTACAGTTGAACATCGGTCGAAACTTTTTTGGTCGAACGGTGGTTCGATCCCAGCCTAAAATTTTCGACCAGGGTCGAAATTTTTTGGCCACCAGTCGAAAAATGATGGGAACAACCGGGAAAGACGGGTGAATAAGTTCGACCACGGTTGAAATTTTTCGACTCTAGTCTAGCAGAGGTGCCGTCGCTGGGGTCGGGATCGGGACCGCAGTGTTAGCTGAAGTAGTTTGGAGTTTATTGGAGAAATAATGTATCCAAGTAATTTTGTATGTATGACATGGCAACGTGGTTTAATTTTAAAAATATTAATAAGTGAGTCCTATTTTTCATCACAAAGAGTTAGTAACCCCCTAGGTGTAAACTCCCCATTATCTTTTACTTCTTGGAAAAAATTAGAGTGTCCTTTTTTTTAAAAAAAACAATTTGGTTTGACAATGTCTACTATTCCTTTTTGTTCCTAAATAACCCAAAAATGTATTTTTTATACTTGATACATTAATTTTTAGGGCGCGTCTACAGTAGGGGCGCCCCTATGTAGGGCCCTGTCTATTCACCGTTGGATGGGAATCTGTATATAAATAGATTCTCCACAGATTCCTGTTATTCCCCACAGATTCCCGTTATTCCCCACAGATTCCCATCCAACGATAATTAAGGCATGACCCTACGTAAGGACGCCCCTACCGTAGCTATTCCCTAATTTTTATACTAGTTTTAGTTTATGTATTGAGTATGTATATTAACTTTATGCTTGGAATATACACTAACACTGGTTATTTTTTCTACAATATTTAAAAAATAGACATTTAATTAAAATGGACTCAAAATTCAATTATTTTATTATAATATCCCTTGCTTGGTCGAATTAATAATTAATAAATGTCAAATAATTTTTTTCCCGACCACTAACTTTACAAATCTTTCACCCAATCTTCTTCTTAACCGTTTTTCTTTCTTAACAAAAAGTCACTTATTACCAATAAAAAAAAGTCACTTGATAATATGATTAGATGCAAATTTAAGGATTTCTTTCTACAAAGTAAAATACAGGTTTTGACTTGTGCAATAATATATATTTATGTCAAACACTTAAAATCTATTGAAAATAACTTTAAAACAATCACACAATTCATTCAACTTGTACACAGGGGGTAAAACATATGAAGAAATTTTAAATGTAAAGTTATATTCTTGCATAAGTCAACGCTTGAGTTTTATCACGAAAAAAGTTCATTCTTCACGTATTTTTTCATAGTTGACACATGTTAATAAATTGTAATTAATTGAGAAAACAGATGGACCAACTTTGTAATCGAAAATATAAATTTAACCAATCTTTAGTCTTTTTATTTTTTTATTTATCCGTAAAAGTGAGAGCTTTTAGTTTTATTTTTTAAATTTTCAAGTTTTCCCAATAAGATTTGGAGTTTTTGATATGTTTTTTTAATGATTTTTGAACTATTTTCATAAACGTTAAATTAAACCTTCAAAAAGAAAAAACTCATCAAATTCGTTTAATAAATGGAACTTTTTTTAGTGAAGAAAGAAAAATGGCTACAAGAAAAATGGTTGCGTGTCCGTTTAACAGCATCGATAAAAGCCTCATCAATAAAAAAAATTAGAACTACATATTATTTATAATTATATATTCAATAACTAATTAAAATTAAAGAATAAATAAAATTAAAAATCAATTAATAATTAATTAAAAAAATTATTCAACAAAAAACATACAATATGTTCATAAAATTACATATTTTACAAAATAAAAACATGAAAAAAAACAAAACCTACTGCGACGGAGGCGGAGACTGCTGAGACGTAGGTGGCAATTGGATGTTGAGGCTATTATTACTGAGTTGAGGTACCATCGCTTGCAACATGTGTTGCTGCTCATCGAGTCGGTGCTGAGTCTCGGTGAGTTGGTGCTAGTGCTCCGCGTCTTTCTCGGCTAACTTCTGCTTCAAGGTGGTGACCGTCTCTGCCTGCTCCTTTTGTGTTGTAGCAATATGGCTCATACTGGTAGCTTTTTGTCCACCAACACTCCTTAGACGCTGGAGCACTCCAAAACCCTTTTGCCACCTTGATCTAGTCCCTAGAGTCTGAAACATAATTTGGAACTCATTGACGAGAGTGGGCCCAACTACAGACTCAGTAGACAATGCAACATCCCCCTTCTCAGTTTGAGTACGGGCCTGAGCTTGAGTGAGTGACTCCTCTCTAGAGGTCATCATCTCCACCTATAAAAATAAAAAAGAAATTAAATTAATAAATAATTATAATATAAAACATAAACAATTTAAACAAAAATAATGAATACTTACATGTTTCTCTTGGGTGTACTCGTTCCTCTAACTGATCGCCCTGTGATGTCGACCCTCGAAGAAGTTATTGAGGCTCATCAGCTCTCCGGTCTCTGGGTGAGCCTAAAAAAATATGAAATTATTAAAATTATTTAATTTCAACATTTAGTATGATAGAAAAACATGTGTTAAGGTGTCTTACCCCCTCGTGTATATGTCCAGTTATGCTCAAAGACCCCCTACCCAGGGGCATACAACTGCTTGGACCTATTTTTGGAGTTCTGTGCGGATACTTTCTAGAAAAATTTATAATAAATTGTTAGTTCCTAAATTATTAATAATATAATAATATTAAAATCTTGTTAATTACCTCAAACTCCTGAGAAGCAAAATAGTCGCATAAACAACTCGACTGAGGCAAAGGGACCTTCTTGTATGGTTTGGCCTTGGTTGCAGCCAAATTCTCCTTCCCACCTACCTCCCTGAAATTTCTTCTCATGGTGTTGCACCAGTCTTGCAAATAATGCATCATCGATTGCTCAATCGAGTCCATGAAGAGGATATTATCTCGAGGATAGTCAAAATGCAACTACATAAGGAAAATTAACAATTAATAATTATTTGTTAAATATATAAATAATGAATAATTATTAGAGATAAACTCACATCCATTCGGTTATAGATGATCTCTATATCCTCCTTCTTGACATTTTTCCAAGCTAAGGTGGAGGCCGAGATGGTATCTCGAACGTACTTGGCAAGTATGTTTAGGAATATCTTACCGTTCTTTAGGATAGTTTTCCCTGTCATCTTATCATATCTAACCTTCAGACGGTCGATTTTAGCCCTCCTTAGTTCCTTCTCAACCGAAATTTCCCTTGCCTCTTCCCTAACCCTCTTCCCCTTGGAGCCACGTCTGTCATCAGCGAAACCAGAACCACCACCGGTCTTATGTGGTGCACTCCCTTCCCTAGAGATCCTATAAAGAAATAAAAAGTAAAATATTTAGAATTTTCACAACATAAAAAAAATTATTAGAATTTACACAACAATACACACACTACAATATACAACCTAAATTATATCATTAGATACTTCATTATCTTTTGGAGCTTGTATTGCTATTATCAAGATCAATTTCCTCATCATCTGGGATAACAACACGAGCTTAACAGAGTAGATCATTAATATTTACGACTTCATTTGGTTCAACATCTTACTGATAAAATTGAACATTGTCCATCTACAGAAGCTCTACCCACATTTGGACATATCACGTGATTCTGATCTTGGATGAAGAGGTGATGGTGGACGAGGACATTTTGGATGGAGGGGGGATTGCAGAGGAGTATTGTCCTTGTCCATTGAGCCAGAAAGCACATTCTGCTTGGCTATCTCAGTTGGCGAATTAACGTTCACATTCTGCTTGGCTATCTCAGATTGGAATTTGTAGAGAAAATATATGTTATCATTATAGTTTCAGTTATCAATGTATATGATATATTTATCTATATATATACACACACATATCAATTGTTCAGCAACAAAAAGATTCTTCCCTATTAGGGAATTATAAGAGTGATAATGCACATCCCGAGTGATAAAACTCAATATTTTGTCACAAAAAAAGAACTATATAGACCAATATATTTTTGACTAAATCTACTAGACGATACACTATTATACGTCCTAAACTATTTTCTGATTTTCCAGCAAGCAAATAGAGCAATCAATCATCATTCTTAACCTGTCTCTCGGTTATTTAAAAATAAATAAATAAATAAAAGAAGCAATGCATTACATGATACTTACCATTAGTAGTCCTGTTTAGATCAGGGCGGCCAATCGAAGTCTCAACGGAAGTTGTGAATTTCTTAACTTCGCCATTAGGTGTTGCAGAAGGAACAGGACGAGGACAAACATTCAGAACAGGAGACCTGTATACCATTAACAACCGAAATTCAAGCATATATTTTCATGGTCTTTTTTCATATGGTAACTCTCAGTTCCCACGCAAGCTTACTTCTTTTTTGGGCGTGATATTTTCACAGATTCAAGTGTGTTCTCAACTGAGCGGCAACGATTATAACCAATAGGATTAGAGCAAGAGGGACAATTGTTTTTGACTTGGGTGCAGCATGAAGAGCAAGCTATATGTCCATTTGCTCGCTGAGAATCCAAGTAAGCACAAAAAATAAATTACCATAAACTTTCTATAAATTCATAAAGGGATAATAACAAAAATAATCCCCTAGTTTTGATGAAATACTCAATAAATCCCTTCAATTTTTATAAATTACAAAAATATCTCTTCTGATTGACAAATTAATACAAATTTCACCCCTATAGCTTATTAGGTCAAAATTAACATACAAAATGTCAAAATTATCTTCTCTCTAAACTTGTAGCAAATAATTTTTTTTAAATGACCAAGATACCACCTAAATACAATTAAATAGCTAAAAAAATGAAAAAGTTTCTTTAAAAAAATTATATAAGACTTTTTTTCAGCAAATCTTCTTATTCTCAGTCATTTTTCTTTTTCATTCAGCACTATTTTTTTTTCTTCACTGTACACTATTTATTGGTCTTTAAGTAATATTTGTTTTGCTACAAGTTTAGAAAGAGAGTGATTTTGATATTTTGTTTGTTAATTTTGACCTAATAAGCTATAGATATAAAATTTATATTAATTTGTCAATCAGAGGAGATATTTTTGTAATTCACGAAAATTGAAAGAATATATTAAGCATTTTATTAAAATCCAAGGAATATTTTTATTATTATCCCATTCATAAATATACATATAGAGAACAAATCAGATGGTAATATTGCATATGCACACAACGTGTGAATGATAAAATGGTTAGAATAATACGCATTCTTGCTACATGTATGACATACTTTTGAACCCGTAAAAGATGATAAATACTTATAAGACCCATAATCCTCGGATAAAGCAAAAACAAAAGAATAAAAATTCGTGACGCGCTTCTAGTGAAATGAACTACAAACCAGATTCGATATAAGTTGAAAAGTTAACAATTATGATATACCATGACAAAGAACCTATTAATATTAATATTAAAGATTATATAAGAAAATGAACGACTCCATTTTTGACCTTAGTGAGCTATATGATAGCTAAGCATGGAACAAAATTTGTTCGAGCACTATAGAGATTCTTCCTCCAATATTGCTACTTGTTACTCAAAATGAAAGAAAAATTAAAACCCAATTGTCAAAATACTAAAAAACAACAAGACAAAAACGAACACTCAAATTTCAACCAATACAGAGAGAGAACAAAAACTAACACTCAAATTTCAACCAACACAGAGAGAGAGAGAGAGAGAGAGAGAGATGAAATTGCATGCAGAAGGAAACAAACTTGGAAAACAGGAATGGTCAAGGTTTCAAAGCAAATGGGGCAGTCAATCACATCTGGGTTGGTCAAGCACACAGAAACCGGACCATCCTTGTTGGGTCCATTTCCCATTCCTTCCCCTTCCTCCAAATTTGATGCCATGCTTTTCTCACTGGATTACTACACTACTCTACTACTGAGAGAAGGGTCAATAGAAAATGATAAAAAGTTTCTCACTTTCTCTTGAAACGTTTTTTTTCCTTCCATCCAGTAGTTATAATTAGTAGCTTTGGCCTTCAACTATTGGAGGGTGATCATAATTAATGATAACAAACACTTGTGACCCTCCGTTTTCCTAGGAAATACTTAGACACTCTTGGATTAGTTGCAATTTTCAATGTTACCAATGTTTGATTATTTACATCTAATATTTCATAGCAAAGTTAGATTAAATCATCAATGTCCGGTGATCAATGTACTGATAAGTCTTTTTTCTTTTTTCTTTTTTCTCTTTTTTTCGAAAGAAGTATTGATAACTTTAATTAGCATTTGCATTTTTGCTGACAAGTTCGTGTAACGTACCACGTTTATTGCTAATTTGCTATGGTTTTGTCGATTTTAACGTTAAAGATTTACAAAGTTCAGCGGTTTTGGATGGAAAAAGAACAAGGAAAAAAAAAAAGAACAGCAAACTCTGCAAGGTTTTCTTAGCAATATTTGTATGTACGTTCTATGGTTTTGTTTTTAGAGGTGAAATTAATAGTAAATATGTACGATATCAAGATTTTATTTGAGAAAATATCCACCATAAATTTTATTTTATTTTAGTTTATTTTAAGAAATAATTATTGACAAGCTAGTCATAAGGTTTTACATGGATTCACTTTTGATCCTTTTTTAAAAAATAAATTTTTGAATTTTTTTCATTGAAAGTTTGTTCAACAACATTATTTTTATTTTTTTGTTCATAAAACTTGCTAGCAAATTTTGAAACATAAGAGGTAATCGAAAGATTTCTACGTACATGAGATGTACAAGTTTATATACTTAGACTTCATTTGGCATGTAGGATAAGATATGACTACACGATAACTCAAATTGTAACACTAAAAATGGGATAACTCTAATCTAGTCTAATTTTCTCCATATCCGATAATCTAAATACGCCCAAAGATTTCGTTTGATATGCAGGATAGAATATGATATGATTTGACTATTTTAAAGAATTGGATTGGATTAGATAGGATAGGATAAAATAAGATTATAGTCCAATCCTATCCCATGTTTGATGTGCTATTTTTTGAGAGGATATGAGTTTTAACTAAATAACAATTTTAAGGTTTAATTAATTAGAAAAAATATCACTTCTAAACATTAATTTAGTACAAAACAATTTTATAAAAATATCATTTTTAAAAAATATTTACAAAAATACAACTTCTAAAAAATATTTTGAAACATACCACTTTTGAAACTTAATTGAGAAAATATTTTTTTATAAATTATTTGGAAAAATACCACTTCTAGAAAAATATTTTGAAAACTACCGTTTCTAGTTGTAGTGCTTTTAAAAGTTAATTTCAAAATATAACTTTTAAAGTTTAATTTCAAAAAGTGCCATTATTTACTTCTTCAAAACATTCTATTATTTTTAATCAAATTCCTAATCCCTCACAATCCTAAATTCTTAAGAGGATAAGATTATCTCATTTTAAGGGTATTATTTTTGGGGTGGATTATTTTAATCCAATCCAATCCCTCTCATATGCATGCACAGAACATGGGATTAATTTAATCCAATCCAATCTCATTCTTATTCTACATTCCGAATATGGCCAAATGGTGTGGTAAGAAAATATTTTATTTTTTATTTTATAGAAGGGTCTATTCAGAACAAAGAGAGAGGAATAAGAAAGAAAAATGATTATTATGTACGTCAGTAATTCATAGGGATGTAAAGGGAGCTCATCCCGCTACATAGATTTTATAGTAATGAAAACCTGGTCGGAGACCCCTTTGACTCACAAAAGGGAACCATTCATCTTTGTAAACAAATAAAAAGGATGGATCTTCCTACTCATGAAAGTTAAAAATCATACCTAATAAGCATTTGTCATCATAGAGGAAGAACAAGTGACATTTGCTATGGATAAAAATCGACTATCTAATTTGCTTTATAAGTACTGCTGGTATATCGATAGAGCTACGATATCAGAGAGACATAGTCATTTGGTCTATCTTTCCATCGAGCGGTTAGGTTTTGTGACAAGGAAGATAGGGGAGGCGGATAAGGTTTGGTTCTCAATAGTCTTTTATTTTAGATAAATTATATTTTCTCATGTTTTAGATAAATGTTGTTAATATATATACATTATTAAAAAGAATCACGCAGATAAATCAACTGTTCTAGAATAAATAATTAATTAAATACACAGCAAGTATCCCATTGATAAATCACATAATTTTAGTTTATTTGATAATATTTAGTAAACGATATTAGAATGGAACTAAAAGTTTTTATAAATGAGTATATATATACATATCTTTTTTCACTGACAAACTGATAACTCTAAAAATGAAACATCTTAGATTAACTAAGAAGGAAATTTTATTTTAATCAATGTTAAATCACTTAATGAGGTATGAAAAATGATCTTTCATTGTTATTACAATAGCTTACTTTGCTATCGAACTTATATGTCTAGTGAAACCTGTGTAATCAATCTATTCAGGAATGAATTGATTTCAATAAGAGAATTATCTCAATAACTTTTACAAACAAAAATAAGTCTATCATCTTATGGTTTAGGTGTTGAAAGAATTATTAGAAACTATATGAGCAATTATATTTGAACGTCTATAAAAACAATACAATTAAAAATAGAATTAGTACAACATTGTTAACTAAATAATACTTGATCCCAAAATAGAGAGTTGGAACATTTCATACTCTTAGTACACTAGCTAACCTGTTCCGAAAAAAGAATTCCTGTATTGTCTATCACATAAAAAGCATAAACCTCAACAACTTATTTTCTTTTTTAATAATAAGAATCATGTACTATCTGCAATAAAAACTCCAATTAAGTTATATGATTGTAATATATAAGGAATTAATCTCTAAAATTTTAGAAGGTTCGAAAATAGATTTGTCGCTATTTATAAAGCTTAAGAAAAAAAAAAAAAACTGACCAGAGAAAACTTGATCTTATTGCTACTGTAGTACATTAGTCTTTTTGAACTTGACCTCTTATAAGTATGAAAGGATTCTTGTCAATTATAAGTTCGATAGATCAACATAAGATTTTTTTTCTCCTATAATTTTTTTTAATAGGAACAGTAAAATAGTTAAGTATCCTTAATTAACTCTTTATATATAAAAGTTGTAAAGATTTAATACTTTTAATTTTTAATTTCTAAGAGAGTCTCTCAATGATAAAGCTGTTAAGGGAATTTCCTAAGGCCACATAACAATTTATACAATTACGTTTTATAACCAATATATTTTATATATTTTTAATGATACTTATTCTAATAAGCTCAAAACTTTTGTTGTTTTAGATAAAAAAAATCTTCTCAAAATTAAGATAAATGCATTAAATAAAAAAATTTTACTTTCAATGAGCAATTTTGGGAAGTTTTTATTTTATGATATGAATTGTTTTTTTAATTTGTGATATTTAATGACATTTTATTTGGACTCATATAATTTATTGTGCATTACATAAACTTTTTCCTTAATCGAGTGTGAGCAAATATTTTCAGATAAAATAAACAAGTTCATTCTAGTCAACATGCCCCATGTGGAGGAGTCACAAAAAAATTGGATGGATGGCATGCTTGATGGTAATAAAGGAAGAGAGCAAGACCATGCCATAAGCATAGTTTGAAGGTAAATACTAAAATCAATGAAACATTCAAACCTGATTCAATGTGTAAGGTTGCTCTGATAGCTCATTTCTAGGCAGCGGAGATCAAGTCAACATAAGAAGCAAAAATTTATGCATTTTGAGAACAAGGAAGGTTATGAGAAATTTGTTATCTATATTCTAAAGAGTTTCTCACTAGAGTCAGACGAGTCTATAGTACTCCGAACTTTTACACAGCATGTTGCCTATAAAGGATGACAAATTCCTTTGGAAGAAGGAGCCTATCAAGATTTTTCTAAAAAGCATTAAAGAGATGATTTTTCTAGGAAGAATAAAAGAGGCCTTAAGTATGAGCTGATTATTTTCTTGACTAAGATGTTTTATTTCATTGTTTCTCTTGAACTAATATATTTACATTATTCGAATTTTCTCGGCATGTTCAAACTGGTGTGCTAGAAAAGTTTCTTGTTGAAGTGAACAAGAAATAAAAATCGAATGAAACTCTTTTACGGATGATTCTCATGGATAATAAGAATAAAAATGCAAAGATTCCAAATCTTAAATGTTTGCTCAAATCAGCGAACCAACAAACTATAGTACTTAAGCAGGAGGTGCATGTTCGAGCGAGACAAAAATTTCAAATCAGTGGAGAAGAGTCTGATTGAAGCTCAAACTCTCTCTCTCTTTCATCCCTTATTCTCGACAAGTTTAACTCATCATTTCTCTCTCTTCTTTCTTCACTCTCCTCCATACAGTTATGTGTATAGCTTAAAATAGCTTATTATCAAATTTCGAGATATTATGAGGTAATTTATGTATTGAAAAAATCATTTTACATTAATTTTTATGAATTTTAACAAAAAATTATGATAATTGTCAAAATTTTCGATAGTTTTCCATGAAAATTAGTATTCTCAATAAAATTTCGAAGAAAATGGTATTTTTGATAATTTTTGATGAGATCTCGATGATATATTTTCGACGATATTTCGATAAAAGTAGTATTTTGACAAAATTCGATACAAAGTAGTATTTTCGATACTTTTCGATGCTACTTCGACAAATGGTATTTTTGATGATATTTCAATAAAAGTGGTATTTTCGCTAATGTTACAATGAAAGTGATATTTTTGATAACTTTCAATGCAATTTCGATTAAATTTTGATGAAATGGTATTTCCGATAAAATTTTGATCATTTTTAACAGTTTCGCAAATTATGATAAAAATGGACAAAAATTAACTTTAATTTGTTAAGACATAAGTTACCCCAAAATATTGCGAAACTTGATAATAAACTATTTTAAACTATACTCATTATATTTAACCAAAGAATTTGGACAATTACTTATATTTAAGAAGATGAGATATGTTAAGAATGAGAAACAATTATTTTGGTAATTTAGATTTTTCAGGTAGGTATATGTATATTTTATCAAGTTTTATTGAGGGGAGCATGTGCCTCAAATTAGACATGTTTTCATGCATATTTTATGTAATTTCTCTTGCAAATTTGGTCAACATTGCAGCAACCTTTGGTTAAACTATGTCGGTCCATAATTCATCTATTTCCTACCTAAATTTCTAATTTCACCATCTAAATTGGAATGCACATCAACAACCTCATTCACTTCTCATCTATGTTTTTTTTTTCAAATTTCTTCTTCAACCTCAATTCCCTCATTTTCTCACCCTTTCTCGCCTCCAAACAATAATATCACCCTCTTTCGCAACACTTTCTTCCAATTTCCTCCCCTTAGTCTATTCACAAAAAAGTGTATCAAGTCTAATAACAAACGTTGAAGATTTGTATTAAATGCATAAAATGTTTCATCATATAAAAACTTAGGAAAGAGAAAAATACTTGATTCCCTTTCCCTCTTTACAGTCCATATTAATGTATAAAAACTTCATAAGTAAGTTGTTCACTTCTGCAATAGCGACTAGGACAGAACTAAAGCAAACTATCCATTATAGAATTGAGCTGAAGGTGCTCACAGGAAAATTTAGCTCTCCTAAGTTCACCATCTAGGCTTTCATTCTCGTCGTTCAATGAAGAAATTTGGAATTCCAATGACTCGATTTGAGATTTCAGTTTCATCAACCCGGTCTTCTTCGATTCAATTGCTTCGATGTTACGTCTTTTCGAAAGTACAAGGCTTTTGTATCTTTTGACATGATCCACGGCCACCTTGAGCTCATTGTGGCAATTCTTAAGCCATTTCACATCTACTTTTACAAGCTCAGCATCAAGGATAGCCAACTTTAAAGAGTGGTTTTGCCTGAGGTTTTTAAGCTCAAGTGCTCAGATATCCTGAACAACTTGACAAACCTTCTCAAGAACAGAAGTAAGCATCTCTGGGGATCTGAGAAGACAGTCTTTAGCAATGTCACTGTGTTTTTCTACGATGGCACGGAGAGTATGAGCAAAATTTAGTTTCACTTTATATTGAGCGACTCTTTCTCCAATGTTATTAACTGAGGTGGTTTCTTCATATGTATCATCGTCAAAATTTTGTGCCATATTCAGCACCGAGGTACGAATGCTTGGAGTACAAATGGCTTTTGCTTGAAAAGCAAAGTTTCTCAAATGTTTATCTATGATGCCTTGTCTTTGACGACTTGATGAATCAGCACTTCTGACATTCTCTTGATCAGGATTACGTGTAGACATAAAAGTCCCTTCAGCATTTGGTGTATTCAAATCTTCATGAGGCCTTAAAAAAGCTGGAGCTAGCCCAGAATCAATGGCAATTTCCTGAGTA
This sequence comes from Trema orientale, assembly GCA_002914845.1. NCBI lineage: Eukaryota > Viridiplantae > Streptophyta > Magnoliopsida > Rosales > Cannabaceae > Trema > Trema orientale. Next base: position 265,295 of record JXTC01000385.1, on the reverse strand, counting down.
GCTTCTGAACACTTGACTACTCTATGCAATCTTCAGCTTCTTCAAGGTTGGGATCAGGGGAAACATTAGGCTCAACAAAATTATTTGCTATGATTGTGGAAGTCCCAATTTCAGTGAGGCCTTCATTCCTTGCTCTTTCAAATGGATCCAGCCCCTCAACTAATCTCTGGTCTGGCTCATTGCAATAATCTGTGATATTTTTGTATGGCATTAGTGAAATATACACAAAAGAAGAATTAAGCTAAAAGATCAAAGGGAAGAAAAATGGTAATGGAATAAGTACTAGCACACAAATTAATAAACTACCGTAGATTCAATTAAGTTTTATATATACAAAGTAATCAATACATATAAATCTATCATATCGTGTTCAATTGAGTTTTATATATACAAAGTAATTAATACATATGAATCTATCAAATCCACGATAGTTATATATTACACAGCGTCTTAAATCATTAACAAAATAAAGTGTTCTGAATTTAATGATTTAAATAAAATATTAAAACACTTAAAAAATAATATCGAAAACAATATCGAAACCCACGAGTATATATTTACTCAAAAATAAATTAGGTTCTATTTGATTATGTGTTAGCTCTAATACCACATGTTAGAAAAATTTGCTTTAATTTACATATCAATATAGAACACAAATTGTATAATTAACAAATAAATACCTCTTGAATCCATGAGTAGAGATTAGTGTAGCAAAAACCTTAAATAACTTCGTGCATAAACGTACATATTAGGCTTAAATCTTCATCAACTTTCTCCTAATTTTTTAAGACTATTATCAATGGGACAAGCATGTCTAGGTTGTATAGAGAGGTGAGGGAACCTGGCCTATAATTACCCTTATATAAAGGTTTCAACCATTAAGAGACCCTAAAAGGCCTATACTAAAACATTATAGGATTTCTAATACTTATACCTATAAAAACTGAAAAAAATTACAAATATACGGAAGTCACACTTTTTTCTAATTTTTGTACAATTTTTATTAGGAAAATATCACTTTTTAAAAAATACTTAGAAAAATACCTTTTTAAAATAGTTACTAGTTACTAGTTTCTGGAAACTGATCACTGGTTACTAGTTACTAGTTATATACCAGTTATAAATATCTTTGGTTATTAGTTATCAGTTTTTAGAAACTGGTTATCAGAAATCAATTACTATTTTAAAAATAGTATTTTTCTAAATATTTTTTAAAAAATAATATTTTTCTAATAAAAATCGTACCGCACCTTAAAAAACACAAAACCACGTATTTTTCAAATTTTTTTTCTCAAACACCGTATATGGTGTAATTTTCCCAATATTATATCACCAATTGGCCCAAAGCCTAAGAGGTCCACTAAGCCCAATTCTTAATTACGAGTACAAATAATAAACTGGGCCTTCAGGTATTAGTTAAGCTATAATCCAATCCGTTTTTAACAAAATAAAAAAAGTTCAATTAATGACTGCACAAATAGATAAATTCTAACAGGACTAACTAGTTCATAAAATCGCCATAAATAATCTCTTTTGCTAACAACATAATTTTTTACAAAAAAAAAACGAAAAAAAAAGAAAGAAGAAGAAGAAAAGTTTAGTATGTTCTTAGAGTACTGTTTCAGTCTTAGTTTTTAAGTCTTTCATAGAGATTTTGTAACACCACTGGGCCTCACCCAAAAGTGCTAGCGTGAAGGTACTTTTGGGCTCATAGACCATCACTTTTATATCATGATCTTCCCAGAGCATACCCGATGTGGGACTTGGGTCGTTATAATATCCCCTGTTAAGGCCTAGCGTCCTCGCTAGGAGGTATACAACCCTTATAGGCGGGGTCCACATTCACCACGATTCCGGCTCGTGACAGCCTTTCAAGACCCACATAGATATGGACTGGGTCGGCTCTGAATACCAAATGTAACACCACTGGGCCTCACCCAAAAGTGCTAGCTCGAAGGTACTTTTGGGCTCATAGACCATCACTTTTATACCCATGATCTTTCCAGAGCATACCCGATGTGGAACTTGGGTCGTTACAGATTTTAACTACGATTATTATTTTTTTTATTATTATTATTATGTTTTTTCATTTTCCCTGTTTCATAGCAAGAAAACATAGAACTATGTTTTAGTTCTGGAACAGGGTTATTTGCAATTATTTATTTTTAAAAAAAAAAAAACAACCCATTTGAACTAAAATTTTCTCAGCATGCAGCCAAAAAAGAATGCTTTATTTGGTCACAGAGAAAATTTTCTTCTCAATACGACATTCTTAAAATTAGAGAGAGAGAGGGGGAGAGAAAGAGAAAAGAAATACAAAGACAACAACCGCACTTTTCAATAACGTGAACAAACATTTAAAATTTAAAAAAAAAAAATAGAATGAAGCTAGAAAGTTTTCTCCTTGTGTGTTTCTCAACTCTTTTCTCAGCAGGAAAACGGATTTCTTGGCCAGAGAAATTTTGATTTAGATCATTAAATCAAGATCATGGAAAACAAAAGGCAAAAAAGCAAACAAACAAACGTCTGCAAAAACATAAGCCGCCATTAAGCTTACCTTAAATTTTTTTCTTTTCTTTATTTTTCCACTATTTTCTCGGAAACCAAACAGTGTGAACTTTAACTTTGAAGCTAGAACAGCAGAGAGTATATACTACAAACTCCAAATAGTGGTGAGTAAAATTCTTATTTATTATTTTTTTAAAAATCAAAATTCTTACCTTTTTTAGACCCAAAAGCCAGAAGAACAGCTAATAAGGCTACTATACTCAAGGACAACACACCTCCAAAAGTGGAGAGTTTCTCTCGCTACACTTCTCTCTCTCTTTTTGTGTCACTAGTCTCACTACCCCTCTCTCTATTTTATACCTACATAGGATACTAAACTTTTAAATTGTTGTGAAAATAGAAAATACTTGAAATTGAAATACATTAAATTTTATTGTGTGTATGTGAATTAATTAGCCTATTTCCTAATTGGAGAGTTTTATTTAGGATAAACTGATCATTATTTTTCCAAAAAGAAAATAGACCTTTTTGTTTGTTTATATTTATTGTCAGTATTGCGATGAAAGCCTCTTTTTCTTGTCTATTTCACGTTCGAGGGTACATCTGTATTGCATTTATAATATATGTACTATTCGAAAATTATACGGAATCATACAATTCCAAAAAATATAAATAAATAAATAAAATAAAAACCTTTTTCTTGCATTGGGTAACACTCAGATTTATTATTATTATTGTTATTATTATTCCTCAGATTTGGTTCCAAGCTCTTATACACAAGTAAAGAGTGCATAGCTGAAAGACACTACATAGTATCATTCTTAGACTACATATATGCATGAAACAGAACAGATAAATATTAATTACAAATGGATAAGGAAGAATGTCGAGATTTAAGAATTTGTAACATATAGACACTGGCGGAGCCAGTTGACTGCCCCCCAACTTTTTTTTTTTTTTAAATAGTATGTAACTATCTTTCCTATATTACTTTTTGCACCATATTTTATTTATAATAAAAATTCTATTTTTGTCCCCCTCATATTTGAAGCATTCTCTTAAGTCAAGTTAAGCCAATTTAGCCATCATTTTCACTTAAACGACAAGTAAAACCCTTCTATTTGCTTTTCTTTTGAAAAAAAGAAAGTCAAATGTCATTGTCTTTTTTGTTTATTCGATGGAAATGTCATTGTTTTTCAAAGAAAGCCTTAGTGTCATGCTCTCACTTCAACAATTTTTTCTTTCCCAGCATTTTATATGATTTTTGATCATTTGGATTTTTAAAATTTTTCTTTTCCCGACATTTTGTGCAGTTCTTTATCATTTGGATTTTTTTTGAAGTTTCCAACTAGTATATTATTCTCTCTAACTTGATTTTCAATAGATATATGAAAATTTCAAAATTTCAATCGAAAAATATTTGCTAATTTCTATCATATTTTATTTTCATTGAAAATTTCTTTGTTGTTATTACTTTTGAGCTGATGAAATTACGACCAAGTGTATAGTTCAAAGTGNAAATCAAAACAAAAAGATAAATTTCTTAAGAAAGTTGCTCCAATCCCTTCAAAGTAAAAAAAGAAATTGCTGCAAACGTATCACTTTATTTGGTGCTTTATTTTTTCTTCTCATTTTATACAGGGGATATATTCGTAATCAAATGCGCCGCTTGCTACTATAGCCCTTGTATGTAAACTTTTTTTTCCTTTTCTAGAAACCCTTATTTTTTAACCACGTTTGAAAACCTCTGCTTTCTTCCAATTGGTTTTCACTTTTTCTTCTTTTAGTTAACAATTGGTTTTTACTTCAACATACATGGTATTTGTTTACCTAAATCTGAATTTATCTGCAACGGTGATATAATCACAAAATAATAAGCGTGGAACAACTATATTTTTTACATTATCCATCAAATGGCATTCAGATACAAAGTAAACATTTGTAAGAAACAAATTAAAATCAGTGAAGGATGGAGGAATTTTGTGTCATAAGATCCTCACAAAATTGACCTAGAATAAGGGGACTCATATGGATCACTGATATTGTGTGCAAAAATAAAGCTCTCCACTTCGGTTGGCTCGTTTAGACCCTCTACTCAATTATTGGTGTCTCTCGCTTCAAATCTAAAATCCATTGAAGAGAAAATACCATTATCCATACTATCCAGATCTGAGTCAGAAATAATATATATCTAGATGATAACCACACTAAAAAGACCAAAATATAAAATCTATGTACAACCATCATAGATATAGATTTAGATAGAGTAAATTGATAAAAACAAAAAAGAAACTCAAAACCACTGTAAATCAAGGTCTCGGACTAAAACCACTACAGATCTAGATTTAGGTGGAACTATATCTTCTCGAATGAAAGGATAATTTAACAACACAACCAAAAAGAAAACGAAAAAAAAAATATGAAACTCCCTACCAGAGCTCTCTCTTTCTCCAGTGGATTAGAAGAAGAAGAAAAAGACTTCTACTGGTTAGAATAAAAGAAAATGAGAGAGAAGAGAAAAGGAGAAAGTAACTACATTTTAAAATAAAGCTTGTAAGATTTACCTTTTTCTTTTCTTTTATTATTCCTTTTAATTTATTTTCATTTCCCCTTAACCACAGTTAGTATGGCATGGTCTATATTCTCATTCTCTAAAATTCATTTTCTTTTCTAACTCTCATTGGGTGTATTTTAAAAAGGAAGAGGTGAAAAGAAGGAAAAAAAAAAAAAACATCCTAACTTAGCGTTAAAGCAAGAAAAGAGTCACGAAGAAATAATTTGGACAGTCCATTCTTTTCTTTTTATAATTTTTTTTAAAATAATTTTTGTCCGTAAAAATGGAGCTCACTACATAATTCCCTTATTTCTTTTCTTTTAAATTAATAAATACATTAAAAGAGTCAAAATAAACAATATTTATGATCAAAAGATTTGGGTTAGTCTCTATATTTTTGTTCTTGAAACATAAACTAAATCTGGCTTTGGTCTTTCAAAATATCTTATACTTATCACTGAATTATGTTTTTGTGTAACCTAGCTTATACCTACACTTTCAAATTATTATTGTATTTTTTATCTCAATTTGAACAATCTTATTTTATGATCAAAATTGAGACAAAGAAAATAAAGGTATTTACATCCGTTGAGTCAACTAAATGCCTCGTAGTGACTCTATCTTATAGATTTTAGTGAAATTTAGGCTCAGTGCCCTTTTTTAACCCTATGTGTTATAAACACTCTTTTTTTTTATAGTTTTATATCCAGTTTAGGTATATATTTCGTGTGTAAAATATTAGTATTATACATTTACAATGTAAGTATTTACCTATGTTAGATATTTTTAGTATAAAACTCATTTCATGTATAAATATGTGTTATACATTTATCCAAAAATGAGTACAAAAATGAGTATAAGTCTATTAGAAATTTAGTTTTAAAAAAAAAAAATTGAAACTATGTAAATATGCTTAAAAAATAGGTATTTATGTACTTGATTTTCATCATTAATTTTCTCATCAATATTAGCAAAAAATCCTCTTAAAGTCAATAAGATTGTCTTCCAATGATTTTGATGAATCCATCATAAAACTAAACAATTGTTTCCTTAAGATATATCTTATTTGAGACAATTTTAGTCAACTAGAGAGTATCAAGTTTAGACCAGATCTTCGTAGCCATGTTTTGTTCGTCAACTTGTCGCAACACATTGTCTGCCAGATTCAAGATCAGCAACCTACGCGCCATTTCGAGAAGCTCTTCCTTCTCTGATGGCTTCATAGTATCCGATAAACCCGAAGTATTCCCGAGAGTTTTCGCACACTTTTGCTGAAAAAGCATAGCTTTCATCTTTTTCTCCAATATGTTGAAATCCTATTTTCCATCGAACTTTTCGATCTCTATATTCGAAGTACCCATCTTCGAATCTTATTCTTGAAGTTAACAACTTTGGCTCGAATTGATCTTCCTCAGAGTCTCAGTGACCTATCTCTGATACCACTTATTGGTGAAATAACTAGACCAATCAATCACCTAAGAACACACGTGAAAAAACTAGAGCAAGAAAGAAATTAACACGAGTTTACTTGGGTCTAGTTTTCAATGTGAAAACTGTACATCCAAGGCAGGGAACTCGCCCATAGTCGAATCCATTATCAACCAAGAAGATTACACCCTCAAGTACTCTCAATTTACACAGTAAAATTCTCACTACAAGCTACTCTCAAGCCTCTCAGTAAATACAATCACGAATCCCACAGCTCACATAATACAGAGTCAATGTTGCGACATAAAACAGAGAAATAGCATATATTACAACATGTGCGATAAAGCTTCAGTTCTCAATAACAACACTCTGTTTTTCATCTCTTATCAACAGTGAAACAGAACACTTATTTATACATATAAAAGCCTTACGCTTTAAGCTTAGAATCAAAGACTTAGTTGACACATCATCAAGAATTAGTTTGAGTAATTAAGTTGCAGTCTTAACTAACTTCTAACTAACTTGCTGTTGTAACATCACAACTAACTTAACCAAATTAGTTGTCACCACTTGTCAACACTTCAAATATTCATCTCTTTCCAACTCAAATAATAACAGTAATAATAATAATAATAATAATCTCCTTCATAAATGATTTCGAATAATCTAAAGAAAATCCAACCATGAATGGCTCTGAGCTTCCCAAGTCTATTGTAATTATAAGAAAATCAAATTTTGGACCTTTATTTTACGGGAATTATTGGACCTTAAAGAAACACTACTAATTTATGTCTTATCTTCAGTTCATCACCTTCGTTTCCCAAGTTTTATTTACAAACAAAAATCAAAAACAAAATTGAAGATGCTCAGATTAACTCTACTAGGCACATGCATGACTGAAAATTCGTGTATTACGAACATTCAAGTTTTGGCATAAAATATGATATCAATATCTTGTGGAGACAGAGACCCGAACCCAGTGTCCAAAGAAAAAATATAATAAAAAAGAGTCATCGAAACGAATGATGATTAGAAGCTTGTTGGGACTTTAATATCTGCATTAGCAGATTAATTCGCCAAATAAATGACACAAGAAGTAGTAAAATGAATTAACGAGAGAATTCACCATGCCTGAACAACTTGCCCGACGATCCACTACAACTCCTAAGCTAGTCTTTTACTGGACTAGGAAAAGTTTAATGGAAAATCACGTTCAAGAAAGTTTCAGTTTTGATGTAACTCTATCATTTGAACAATTACAATCTGAGAAAACAAAAATGCAAGACTATAATAGTCACTCTGCTCTACAGTTACAAGTAATTGTCCTGTGATCATGTATGTTCACAACATCCCATTCTCAAGCAACTTTTCCAGGAATTTCTGTCTCTACACAACAACATGTGCCAAGATTTGTCGGGTAAAAGCTTCGAGAAATCAAATGACATAAAACCTGTTCAAGCAAGAACAAAAAGCAACCTTCGAATGCTTCTACTGTTTCAAGCTGCATTATAGACAGAAAAAGAGAAGAGCACATATTCTAATATTTGTATTAATAAGTTAACCAACTTACAACATACAAAGAGTTCATATGAAGAGAAATATTCTCCTTGAATACGTTAATATGCATGTTCTTAAAACATCCATCTCCTACATTTTAACAATCTGTACTGCCATGCACAAGTGTTACGCAGCATTTGTAGTTCTTTGGAAGAAATCAGGAAGCTAATCATCAAGCCGTATGGAGAGATCCAACTTGAGCTCACCACAAGAACCAAAAAGATCCTTTGGAATAAGGAGGAATCCTGTTGATGGACGGATATCAACCCGGTCCGGAGTGCAGTTTGTGAAAGATTGTAGTCTAAGAGTGTTTTCATCAGTTTTTGCCAGAAGATCGTAGAAGAAACCCTTATATGTGCAGGGCCATATACAACTAACCCAGACCGTATTTCCAAAAGTTTCATTATTAGAGTTAAGTATAAATAGGACATCATCATACCGTTCTTGAAGAACAAGGAAATCATCACTATCTTTCAAAGTAACACTAAAATTGGAGTTGTATTCGAAATCCAAAGCAGAGTGCATGTGTACACTTCTAAAGTGTAGGTATAACTGCTTGGATGAGGACACAAAATCACAAGTACGAAGAGGACATGAACAAGCTGAATAAGTGCAAATCTTTTCATGGTCTTTCTTCTTACTGAAAGTCACTGTTTCTTTGCAACCATAGTTCGCGTTTTGGCATGCTATTTTGACTGATTCCAGAACCTTCTCAATTGCCCGGCAACGATTATAGCCAATGGGCCACGAGCATGATGGACATTTATGATTAATTTTAGTGCAGCAGGAAGAGCAAGCTATATGTCCATTCTCACACTGAATAGCCACACAGGCACAAGATTAGTAAACATTATAACTACTAGCATATATTTTCTATTACAATCATGTGGCTTCTTTTACTCACTTTCATTTTCTATTCTAACATAATCACCACAGAAGCAAATAGCTCCATGTTTCAGGAATAGTTCATATAGTAAAACAACAAAATCAGTAATCTGTCAAATAGAATGATGACTATTGACTAGTACATCTTTGAATTTTTTTTTAGCAAAAGGGAAAATCTTCAACAATAAGCGTGGGTTTTTGCACTGCCTGTAGTCAATACTAAATGCAGAAATTAAATAGTTGACATTTTACGTCAAAATTAAAGAATTTCCACTTTTGTCATGATAGTTGAATTGCTACATCCAAAAACCAGCAAAACATAAAACTGAGCAATCTAGGACTAGATCTACAATTGGCAAGAGCTTTTGCATCAAGGATGCCCTAAATTGTTAGAGCTCCAATTGTTTTTGGAAAAAAAAAAAGAAAGGAAAAAAAAAAAAAAAGAAAACTATTTCAAAAGACTACCTAGTTTGTCATCTATGTTTTCTAATTTAAAAATGTGACCACATCATGAGCCTACAAGATTACTTCATCCATAAATATAAGAGAAGGTCAAATGCAACAACTGTCAACAAAGACAGAGTATCCAATTAGAATTTGCATCTAAATTTGATTAAAATTCAATCATACAATGCAAAAACTATTAAGCCAGCCAAGCCGATCCTGAAGATGTGATAGGTAACTTCACTTTTTTTCATCTAGTTCCGTCAATTAAATAACAACAACCTAAAATGAGCTTAAGGATCAAACCATAAGCTAACCTAGTTCGTCTTCTAGAAAACACTTAAATCTAGACAAACTTTTAGCCACGATGAAGTAAGTTCAATTTTTGACATAAACGCTCAATTATTTCATTTCACATCTACTATTTATTCCATGAATATCCATCAATGACATAGTTTCATAATCTGACATGTCATCTCGACCATGCCTAGGATTGCATTCTAAACACCACCCATTCGTTCGTGCATCCGTAGATTATATATCTATTTTCAGGTCCGATATTCATTTACCTACAACTAAAATCATCTCTCTGGACAGAAAAATGGCATCTGTCAGCTGTGTAATATCACCCTTTACTGATTAGAGCTAGCTCGGCAACATGTCTATTTTCAGTTTTTCATTTTGGAAACTAAATGGGAATGATGAAAATTTCCTTCAACAACATCTTGAGAACGTCGTCACCTTTCATTTTACCTTCTTCGAAATATGAAACAAAAACAACAAAACTATCAATTTTAAATTCCAAATTGAGTTGGAAAAAAAAAAAAGAGGGGGGTAGGGGGGGGAGCAGACAAACACAATTACGGTCAATTCAAAACTATTGTAACTCAACAAAATCGAATTTTCAGAGGTTCTCAAATGAATCAATCACAATAATACTCAAAACCCATAAAAATTCGACAATCAAAATAAAATTCCAAAATCAAAATGGGAAAAGTTTATAGGGGGAAAAAAAAGAACCTGGAAAACAGGGATGGTCAGTGGCTCGAAGCAGATACAGCAGTCGAGGACATCCGGATCGGTCAAAACGACGGGAATCGATTTCTCTGTTCTGTTGGTGGCGACGGAACCATAGGTAGGCGCGGGACCCATCAATGAGGAATCGAATTCGGAAACATAGCCTTCTTCGTAGGCGGCTTCTTCTTCTTCTTCTTCTTCTACTCCTTCATCATCTTCGTCTTCTTCTGGATCCATTTCTTGGAGCGGTGGTTCAGAGGGTGTGAAAGCGTGGTCATCATAATCACCAGCGAATCGTTCGACCGGTCGAGGAAAGTAATCGTCTTCAGATTCGCTGGAGAAGGAGTAGGAACGACGTCGTTTATATGGTGGGAGACTTGGTCCTTCCCGATCTTCTTCATCTCCCGATACAGAGAATCTCGTCATTGATACTCTCTCTCTCTCTCTCTCCTCCTTCTCGCTTTTGGGTTATTCGGTAAGAGAAACGTCACGCCTCACACGTGTCAAGTCGTCTTCCCAATCCACACGAGTGAGCGACACAATCAAAAATTTGGGGTTTGTGGCATAAAGGTCCCTGATTTCCTTGGGAGTGATTATTACGTCCTTGAACTAAATAAATATTCCAAAAAGTCCTCTAATATATTAATAAGTGACAATAATATCTTTTTTTTATTATCATTAAAACCAAGAATTTTTACAAAGAAATAAGAGGTATATAAATCCTTAAAACTTGCCTGGAAATCTAAAAGAAGAGAGCTTTTATTTAACTACATCTGTCACACACATTTTGTTCCATCTAATTTTTAACTGTGTTAATGGTTTTTGACAAAAATAACGTTATTGTCACCTAGTTGATTCAGTGACTTTTTTGACTATTTATTTAGTTTAGAGGCCAAATAATCTGACCGAAGAATTCAAGGACTGCCACAAACCCTTAAATTCATCTTACTTTTATAGGTAGGAAAATTTTTATTTTTAATTACCTATTTTCTACATCTATAACTCATTACCTCCATTTTTAAAAAATGTATAACACTTACCTCTTAAATAAAAAATAATTAAATAATTAAATAAAACAGGAACACTTTTCACTCTTGTTAATAATAATAGAAGAAATAATTGTTGTATATCGACTTATTAATGCAACAATAAACAATCAAGTAACGATTGTGAAATCGTGATAATAATAGCAGTAAAAAAATAATAAATAGAGATAAGATATTAAAGAATGGGTTGTTGTAAAAAAAACCGTGGGTTTTTTTGTTTTAGCAAAAAAAAAAAACTTCAAGTTTTTTGCTATATCAAATAAAATTTTGAATTTTTTTATTCTAACAATAAAACCTTAGATTTCTAATTATATCTAATAAAACTTTAAGATTTTAAAATCCAATCAGATTGAACCCAAAACAGATATTTAATCAACGAATATATAACATGATTAAAAAACGACTTTATTTTTAAGTGTTCTATACTCATGAACTAGTTTTTTGAACTTATTTTACCTAGAAAAGTCAATATTTTTAATATAGAAAGACATAGTTTTCATCTAATCGGGGTCCTTATCAATATAAATAGCCTAGCAAAATCGCACATGACAGTGTATACTAAGGAAAAATATGTCATTTGACTTATTTCACAGGCTAATTTGATTCAATTTTATAATTCAAATGTTTTATTTGATATAACTATTAACTAAAAACTCAAGGCTTTTTTTTTTTCGGCTGAAATTAAACAAAGAAAAGTTTTTTTTATATATAATCGAAAATTCAAGATTTGTTTTGCTAAAATTAAAAAACTCGGGTTTTTTTTTATAATAACCCTTAAAAAAATAAAGATTCATCTTAGTATTATTATGATAATTGTCTCAATAATATAGCTCTCTATAATACCAACAAAATTGATTCTGAAAATGAATGAAATGAGTACTAATAGTAGTATTATACAACAAAAATGCCTTTGAAATTGAAATGAAATGAACAGTAGTTGTCTTCTCGAATTATACGTTGTGACATTTTTCACCGTTTATTTACGAAGTTTTCCCTTTTTATTTTACTTCTAAAAGCTTTTAAAACAAAGTTATTACTAAACAAGCTCGACATAAAAATTAGCATGACCTATAAGTAAGCAATATTGCTAATTTGCTATAGATGAGTAGGTCGATAGTAGTTGAATAATAACACTAGTGATGAATAGGATAAAAAGACCTTTCGTAAATAAGAAAAATATTTAAATACAAAATAATATGTTTTTTTAAGGGATTTTTGACGTGATTGGGTGACCGTCGCATAAATTTGCATTGATTTGCAATATGGTAACTAAAAGGAAAAAAAAAATCTTGATGATCAGGTCCCTAATTTTACCAAATCATTGCAATCATCCCAAACCCATTACTTACCTATAACTTCTGGACAAAATCAAATATGTGCAAGTCACACGCAATATTTTTCAAGAGTGTAATGAGTATTTTACTTGTATCTATTTGTTTGAAGGTAAAGGGCATTATATATACACCCCAATTTCGTATAAGGATAATGTTAATCATCTCAAATAGTTAATTAAAATTTTAATATCAACAACTGAATCATCACTATTCAATTGGTGAATGGTATTAAATTCATTTGTGATAAGTTTTAATATACTAATTAAATGATAACAACTCACTTACTACATATGCTGGTACAAAAATTTTGTTAAACTAGTTGGGATAAATAGCATTATTTTTTTGGCATAAAAGCGCTCCGTTGATCAATAAAATGACTAAAAGAGATTATTTAAGAAAGAAGAAAAAAAAAATAGCCATCCCATCGTTATCTATCCTTCTTTTTCAATTTCCCATGAACATTTCTATTCAAAACTCTCTTCCATCTTTTATCTTGTTATTTTTTAAAAATTTTCTTTTTATACGTAATTCATCTCCTCTATTTTTAATTTCATTGATAATCTCTTTAATCTTAAATTAAAGTAGATAAAGTGAAAGTGTTTTGCTTTATACCAAATTTGCTTCGTTTTATTTTTTAAATTTTTTTCCAATACCTTGTGTTTTATTTTTCTGTATTAAATATTTGTTTCTATTATATTTTTTATTCAATAATTCAACTTTTTCAAAAAATTGAAACTACTAATTTATTTTAGTTCATGAATTTTCAGGAAAGAAAGTTAACTTTAGTGGGTGTTATGGGTGTTTTTAACATGACTTTTTATTTCTCGTCTTAACTTGTCTTTTTATTTATTTAAAGGGTGCCTAAATAATTGTGTAGGGTACAAATATAGCTCCTAGGAGGTAAAATTCTTTTTACGAAAATGAAAAGTTTCGAGAGAAAAAAAATTAAACTCGAATATCAAATTAATTAAAATTTAAATAGGATTAAATTACATAGAGATATTAAATTTAATAAAGTTAAATCTTAATTATTGAAACCCTTTAAACAAAATTTGAAAAAAAATATTTGTCGGATTTGAACATGAAAATAAAAAAAATCAAATATAAAATTAATAAAATAAATAGTATAGAATTTAAAAATAACTTAATTAAATTATTCAAAGTAATTAACTCTTAAACATAACTGACAAGTAATTATAACTATTTGAAAACAACTGAAAAAAAAAATATTTTATTTGACAAATAGAAAACTTGCTTAAGAGTGAGGACAACCATGGCTTCCTCAAAGGGTTGCCGAGATGCAACCACACTCTAAGATAAATTTCACACCATGGTCACCCATGTGTTCTGTACCCAAGTCCGATTGTAGCTGAGTCATATAGGGTGAGTTTTTAATTGTTACTGCAATATTTATCTATTACTGTTATTTTAGCTATTAGATAAAGATCAGACAATTCTAATTAATTGGATAATTGGTCAATAAATTTATGATAATCAATAACTTTAAAATTATAAATCTTATTAAATACGTTTTTGATGGACAACTTGTTGGTGACTTGCTGATATGATATTTTTAAATATATTTTTCTATTTATTTAAATAAAATCTTAATTTAAGATTCATTCCCTCATTCTTAATTAGAAATTAAAAAAAGAAAAATAACTTATGTTCCCTAAGCATATCAAATACATTAATTGTTAACAAAATACTATTAATAAAATTGTGGTTTTTTTGTCGTTTTTCTAAAAATTTTAATGAATTTTGCTGTCATATAAATCTGATATATTTCTCCTAATCATCCTCTCTTTAAAGCAATTAGATTTTTTTTTCTTTAAACATACGTTTTTGGCATTTAAAAAATTAGAAATATTACATATCTTCTAGTTATCGTTTTCAATTACGTAAATTAAGTTATTAAGCAAGTTATGTCGTGGTGCCTCTTTTTTCATTTATAGCTATTTTTAAAAGAATCATTTATAATTATTGGCTATTACATTTTTTTTTTTTTTGTTAATCATATCTCCCATAAGTCCACATGCTGCAGGTGGTATTCTAGATGAATTCAACATCTAATCAAACAACCAGTATAAATTGGTTACTTTTGTACAAATACAAGCTTGCAACACTGAAATTTTTTTGCAAAATTCCACTCAATGCCCTTTGAAAAAACAAGAGAGAAAATGTCACTCTCTTTGAATGGAGCTCTGGTATCTTTAACATGCCTAGCAATTTAAATACTAAAATAAACGTAAGTTGGGGGATTTAAATGCCAAAAAGTGTAGTTTGGGGACCAATATACCAAAAGACTCAAAGTTCAGGGATGAATGATACAAATACGCCTAAAACTTTTGGTTTGAACTTCCATGTGGAAAACACCAAATTAAATAATTGAAAACCAAAAAGTGGCATAATCGAACCACATACATTGAGCTTTATAAATTGACATGAATAATAAGCATTGAAAAAATAATAATTAATTGATGCCCCCAAAAAAAATTAATTGAAGACGACAATTTATAAAGAAAATTAAGGGGAGAAAACAACAAACTAATGGTTAGGTAAAAATAAATGAGAACATTCTTAGTGTGCATTCGTTAGGGAGGAAAATGTAAATTGATATATTATAATAGTAATATTTTTGGAAAGGGGTATAAATTAAAATTTTATTATAGAGATATTTTCAGAAAACGATAAAATTTGAGTTCGAGAAAAATTAAAAATAATCCTAATTTCAAATAAATTTAAAAAGAAAAAAAGGATTGAATTGGGATTTTTTACATTATTTTGCAAGCGATCCTTAGCTTAGAGCACACAATACATGACAATTGACAAATAAACTATATTTATATTTTAGGTCGGATATAGAGTAATTTGCCTCTATGACTTTTTAATCAAAATCGGAGAGAAATCCCTTAACGCACATATTATGTGTGGTAATTGAACTGTATTCACAAGTTAGGTTACATATGCATACTATAGTGTCTTTATGACTACTTCGATTGAAGCATAGAGCAAGTCAATATATAGGGCAAATATGATTCGTGACAATGAGTTTATTCACATTTAATGTTACATATATAATATTGTGTCTCTGTGACTAACTTTGATCAAAATCAAAAGCAAGTCTTTTAAGAAATAGACACACACACATATATATATATATTTATATTTATATTGACAATTGAATGAATCCTACTTTAGATCACATGCACAACAAGTGTATTCTTATGACTATTTCGATCAAAATTAGACATCCAGTTAATAGGGCACATATTGTACTTGAAAATTGAACTATATTTATACTTCATGTTAGATGCACAGTATTATTTATGTGACTATCTTGATCGAAATTGGAGAGCAAGTCTCTTAGAGTACACATTATTTGTGAGAATTGAACCACATTCATGTTTTAGATCTTTTTTTTTAACAAATCAATCTTACTTTAGGTCATATGCACATTATTGTGTCTCTGTGACTACTTTGATTAAAAACGGAGAGCAAGTCCCTTAATTTAGAGCACAGATTGTATGTAATAATTGAATGGACAATATTCATACTTTATGTATGTCCGTATGCACATTTTTTAAATTTGCTTATCCTTAAAATTTGGCTATATTTTTCAGGGATCATTTTTAAACCTTTTGTTTAAACATTCGGGATTTCTTTAAAAAAAAATTGTTTTCAAATTTTGATTATCTTTTGGAGGGGTTCATAATAAAAGATATGCATGTTCGATATGTGATTTACAAACAAAATTTTTGGGTCATAGAATCTTAGCGGAAAATAAATATTGTATCCGAATATCAAGAGTCTTGAAAATTTATTTGTTATCTTTTTCGGTGAATAGGTTATCTTTTCGATGGATTTATTTAAACTCCAAGAATAAAGTGAGAATGGAAAATGATTTGAGTATTCATCTAACTTTCAGGTTTTTGTTTTTTGTTTTAATTATCTTTTGTTATGTGTTTTTTTGTTTTTTGTCAAATAGAACATAATTTTCAAAATTCAAATGGCGCAATTGGTCCCTTGACTACATAAAGTATTACGATTTGGTCCTTAAACTTTCAATTGGAGTAATTTAGTCTCTTGACTTAATGATTATTAGCAGTCAAGTCTTTTAGGTTATGTTTGGTTTGTTGAAATAGAATAAGAATAGTAATCGGAATTGTAAGGAAACAAAATTATAATGAAATAGGAATGACATTCTATTGTTCGCTTGAACTAGTGGAATGGAATGGAATAGATTTTATATTGACAAAAATATATCTACTTTTTAGTATCCTTATGGGACAAAAAATAAAAGTTCAGATTTAGATAATTTAATGAGTTTTAGAATCATGATTGTAAAGGTTTTTGGGAGGAATTGATATTCTATCACATAATTGAATAAGCATTCCAATTCTTTTGTCTAAAATGCAAACCAAATAATAGAATAGGCATTAAATAGGAGTGAGTTTTCTATTCCAAAGCTCATTCCGTTAAACCAAACATAGCCTCACTGTTAATGCACAACAGAAAAAGTTAAAAAGTTCATAAAAAGAAATTAAGGAAATAAAAGATAACGAAAATAACTTCAAATTTAGATTAATATATGATAAATAAAAATAAATTTAGATTAAAAAAGAAGAACATAAAAATCAACGAAAAACATATTTAAATTATAACTTAGATTTAAACAAAAAATAAATTATGAATGATCTTACAAAATAAAAAGAATAAAAGATTAGGAAAAAAACCAATACAATATTCCTTCTTCACCTCTCTGACTTCTCTTTATCTCATCCTCTTCTCTAGATTCCGAAGAAAAATAAACAAATAAATAAAAATAAATAATTCGGAATCTTTCTCTCTTCTCTCTAGATTTTGTTGAAAAATAAATGATCCATAATCGAAAAAGCATTGCATCCTCAGTCTCTACACACATCGATTCTGTACGAATTAATTTATAAAGAAAAGCAGCACGTGGATTTGAAGAACTATGGAGCTTTGAACTAAATGTACTAGAGGATGATTTATAGAGATGATTTATAGAGGCGTATATAATTTTTTTGTATCTCTATGGGGAAGTTTTCTACAACCACAAATAAATATCTTTCTCAAGTTCTTCATCTGCACAAACAATTTTTCTAAATACATATATATATATTGATGGGTTGTTGTTATTCTATTTTCGATCAATCTTTATCTTTCCTCTCACATTCCCCAAATGAAAATCTAGAACCTATTTTCTGCAGCGAGACGATGACGGACTAGATGATGACGACCTGATCTTGATGGTTCTATGGGTGTTTAGGATATAAGAACATTGATTTTCTTTTCGAGACTGATTTTCTGAATGTTTGTGTTGGATGAGAAGCTATTTTTTCAACATTTTGTTATTGTCATTTTTTCTTTTTCTTTTAATTTTTCTCCTTCTCTCATATAAATTTTTTCTGGATTTTTTATTAGTTTTTTGTTTTTTTTTTTTTTAAATGTTTTTCGTTTTACATAATGATAAAGGACCATATTGCTAGCAATCAGTAAGTCAAGAGACTTAATTGCCACAATTCAGAGTATAGGGACCAAATTGTAACACTTCACATAATCAAGGGACCAATGTGCCATTAGCCCAATTTTCAAGAGCTAACTAATTAAATTAATGCAACAATTCAAAAATAGGAAATTAAAAGGACACGAAATTCTGTCATTATTAAATCTAGAATTTCGTAGAAGATACCTAAAACTAATAAATATTTGGGCATAGTTGAAATCTCAGACCTGGGGAACATTAATTTTTTGAGCACCTGGGCACATGTATTTTGTCTCAAGATTTTCATGACATTCATTTATATTAAGTGATTATTTATGAACGGTTTTCTAGTATTAATTCTCCAGATACCCTTTACATTATTCTGATCGAGTAATCACTTTTTAAAATTAATAAAAAAAATATTAATGCCTTGTAATTAATGCCAAATGTTAACATATTATGAAACTTTACATATTATTATTTATATTTAATGCTTATACTAATATTCATACTACTTAATACTAATACAAATTTTTATGATGGTTATCCATGGACCAATACCATTGAAACCTCATCCCACCCATCTATATATATATATATATATATATGGGCACCAATCCAGTAGGTTTTTTTTTTTTTTTTTTTTTTTTTGATAATGAATGAAATAAATTTTTTCTTTAAAAATTTTTCAATGCATATTTTTTTTTATTAAAAAGTAATATATATAAATAACATTAATGATGCACGTCTTTTTATATACTTTATTATAACCGTTAAAACACTATTAGAATAAGATCCAATGGCTAAAAAAAAAAAATACCTACACATAGGTAAAAAAAAAAGAAAATACCTACTGGATTGGCAACCTATATATATATATATATCTATATTCTTACTTTTTCCTTTAGTTTTTAGTGTTTAATAGGTTTTTAAGTAACTATAATTAAGATCAAGTTGGTTAAATATGAGTATCTCAATACAATTTAGAACTAATCTTATTCATTTTTTTAATTAATTTAATGTTTGAGTTTAATTTTTTTTCCCTTTTACATCTTTTATTTTGTAAAATTTTACCTCCAAACAAATAAATATAAGTAAAATACCCATTATACTCTTAAAAAATATCATGTGACTTGCACATGTATCATTTTGTCCGAAATTTAACGGTAATTAATGGATTGGGGCTGATTTTAATGGTTGCTAAATTTAGAGACTTGATTACTAAAATTTTCTTCTTCTTCTTCTTCTTCTTTTTTTTTTTTTCATGTATCACTTTACATTGACGACAAATTCAGGGGCAATTATTCCGAAAACCTTTTTTAATTATTATCATGATTGCATTGAAAGCATTTTACCCAAAAGTTGTGTTTGTTAATTTAGCATTTAATGTTGTATCATGCTTGAGATGTTCACAGTAGATTTGTCAATTTGAAAGCCAAAACTATTTAACCAAATCATAATAGTTAGAATCATAATATAGGTAACTGGTTTGGTTTAGTCAATTTTGAAGTCTGAGCTCTTGAACATTTTTGTAGATTTGTAATATCCTACTAAGTTTAAATATATAATCTTATCATTTTAAGAAAAATGTATTCATCATTTAACCATTTATTCTAGTGCCAATTTGGCATTGTTATGTTATGTCGTGATATAGTCTTCCTGTAGTTGTGCTGTGAGTAAGAAGTTACTATAGATTATATATGTTGTAAAATGATAGGATAACACTATATATTCCAACTTTTGTACTAAATTTTTTGTACCAACACATGTAATATGTAAGTTGTCACAATCTAATTGGTGTGTTAAAACTTACTACAAATAGATCACCAATTGAATAGTGACAAATCACATACCACATGTGTTGGTATTAAAATTTTGGTACAAAAATTGGTACCTTAAGCATTATTTAAAATGATATTTTAGATAATTTGTATTATGACAGTGAAATTAGCTTTGAAAAGCAATCATGCTTCTCAAATTCTGCTTAAAATAGCGGTTACACAACAACTTTTGAAATCTGCTGACCAAAAACAGTAACTTACCAAATGCTTTTTCCTTTTTTTTTCTTTTTTTTTCTCCTCTAACTGCTTTTAAAAGATAAAAGCGGAATCTAGAAGTAATCCAAAACGGGGTCCTAATACCTAACCAAAAATTAATATTCACAATACAAATTTGAATAAATAACCATAACAAACTTCAGAAATTAAACCGACAAACAACAAGTATTCCAAACCAAATACAAAATAAATGACTTACAAATTTACAATACAAGAATATATATAATTGAGTTTATAGGTCACAAGATTATTATCAAAGACAGAAGAAAAAAAAAACTAATATATATATATATGAAACTTTTGTTGATTTGGCTGTTAGTTTAATGATTCTACACTCCAAAAATATTAACCAAACCGACCAATAAAATGTGTTTTTCAAACCCACTAAATCAATCAATGTTTTCGAAAAATCAAGCAATTTAGTTTAGATTGGTCAGTTTCTGTAGTTTGTCGAATTTTTTTAACACTCTTACCTTTTTATGTTTAGGATGGTCTAATGCTAAATTATAGCATTATATTTGTCTATACAAAGTGTCTAGCAATTTGACCCACTTATCTAGTTAGATCTAGATCCTGGATAGGATAAGTATTAAGAGCATTTTTGTCTATAAAATAAAATTAAAACTTAAAAAATGTATTTACCAAAAAAAAAGTATTAAAAGTGGAGTAAATCCTAAAACACATTTGAGAAAAGGTGTATTTTGCCAAGAACACCATAAATATAGAGAAATTACTTGAATTATGATCTATTTGTCAACTAGGAAATTTATGCTTTAATTAAAAGCTTAGACCCATATATTAAGCAGTTAAATTTTTGGGAAATGTATTCTTTTTTGTCAGTTTTCTATGCTTATGACTTTATCACATTTAATGCAAAGCCAGCTAATTTACATAATTTAGCCGACATATTATTGTGGCTTTATTAAATTAAACTTGGTTAAGTACTTAAGTATATAACAAACTTTCCTTGTTGACTACTTTATTCAACAGTTATCTTCTTTATTGCAAAAGATCTCAAGAAAATCTGCTCTACCAATGTAGTTCAAAGTAGTATAAACCTTGTGGATCACTTAGTGCGTGGTCCTCTACTAAGTTCACAGTGTATGCTTTTTAACCCTTCTATTTATTCTTTTTTAACCCTTCTATTTATTCTTCACATAATTT
>JXTC01000385.1:153889-243671 GCA_002914845.1 Trema orientale | reverse complement strand
CTTGCCTTATTATGAAGAGATTTACATGGTGACTATTACTTTCTCGGAATATATAATTCATTTGAGTAAAGATTAAGACAATAAATCTTACACCAAGGACTTACACCAGTAATATGATATCATTTCTAGCCACATAACTTTAAGTGGTATGGTCTCACTTTCAAAGAAAAGTGGTTAAAATAATAACACCTCATGTGGTGTAAGATATTGATATCCATAGTGTTACTCAATTCATTTTAGGTTAAATAAGCTACTTATAAGTACACAATTTTTACGTAATAAAGATGTCGTCATATCTTATGATTTCATTTGTGATTATGATCAACTGAATTGATTTCGTATTGTTTTCAAGTCACATTATCGTGTCGTGAAAACTTAATCCATTCACTGTGTATTGAGAATTTGTCAATGATGTTCTCCTACTAGTCTTCTCATGCAACGCATGTTTATTTCTAGGTTTAGGTCTAGTTAGTGCAGTTGATGGATTTCATATTCCACCCTTGGACACATGAAGAAGGTGAAAACTNGTAAAGATTTGCTCATGCTGATGTATCGCCCTAAAATCTTTTTCACTCTTTATTGTGTTTTTTTTTTTTTTTTCCCTGATGTCCAATATAACTTCTTATTGTCTAAATTGTATATTTCCTTTTAACCACCATTCTGTATGATGGAGGCAGATATCATTTCAACCATTGGTACAATGTTTGGATGTTGACAACTTAAGCTAGTGAATATAATTTTGTTTTTTGTTTTTGTTGGAAAAATGGCCATTTTAAGGTACATCTTTAAAATGTCACATATTTCTATCAACACTCATTCGTTGTTCCTTTCGAAGTTTATTCAAAGTAAATAAAATCAAGAGAATCGTTTATCTTTCTCTGATTCACGACTATAGAAAAGTTTTTGTGATATTAAACTAGTTTAAGACTATGTCACTTACGTTTTTTGTTTTCATTAATATCTGATTTAATTTGTTTAACATATTGGGTCATTCGGTTCTCAAATTTGTTTAACTTAATGAATTTGTGCTTTTCCTTTTTACTCTAAAAGTGCATTGCTTTCTTATTACGTTTTTTGTTTTCATTAATATCTGATTTAATTTGTTTAACATATTAGGTCATTTAGTCTTCAAATTTGTTTAACTTAATGAATTTGCGCTTTTCTTTTTTACTCTAAAAGTGCATTGAATTTGCGCTTTTCTTTTTAACTCTAAAAGTGCATTGTTTTCTTATTTTTCTAAAGCATTTTTACTTTTTTTTCTTGAATGACACATGGATGTTTATTATTCATCATAAACTAAGCATTGCTTTCTTTTCTTTGCATGAATGATACATAGATGTTTCTTATTTGTCTAAAGCACTTTCTTTTCTTTGCATGAATGACACATGCATAAATTTAACAGTTGTTAGAAGTTTTGACTACACTACCACACAAAATAAAGGGAAAAAAAAATAATTTAAATACATGGACTGAAAAAATGATAAGATGAGCCTTATATTTATAGTTGAAGAGTGTAAAAGAAAAAGTCATCCACATATGATGTGGAACTAAACTACTCTAAAAAATGAATACACGTGGCACCTCGTTCTACTTTCCATCTTCTCTTAGTTCTATTAATTTTTATGACTTTTACTTCCTTACTTTCTAAGTTTATTTTATGCCTATCTTCTAAATTCTCTATTCTAATGTATGATTCTCAAAAATAGTTTAGAGACTTCTATTTAATTATTAACTAAGCGTAGTTAGCAAAATACTGAATACAAATTCAACGACTAATAATACGGACTAATAATACGGACGTGTATAATTTGCACCTTTTATAAAAAAGGGGATTCTACAAAAATACGGAAAAAAGTAACACGTATTTTAAAAATACGGTACAACAAGAAAAGTTTAAAAAGTACGACATACGGAGATCTTATAATAATACGAATCAAGTTGCTATGTCAACCTGATGCACGTCAGGACCAAAAAAAGAAAAAAAAAAGAAAAAACAATAAATAAAACATGAAAAGTTTGATAAGCTAACAAAGGCTAATGCTACGTGCTGGAGCCGATACATATTTATTTCTTTTCTTTTAAAAAAAATATATATTTCATCTCTTTTTGTCTTATTAGTAACAAAAAAAACGTTAATGAAATGAAAAGTAATTACTCTTTTTTGGAAAAAAAAAAAAGTTGCATAACAAGTCTGCAATAGCACGCGTTAGGTACAGGTTTAAGTTATTTTTTACTCTTTTTTTTTTGTTTTCTCATAAGGAAACATCACATCAGCGGTCAGAGAAGGGAAATTATTACTGAAATTTCATGGAAAAGTTTGTATTTTACTTAAAAAAGTTATCTGCACACCGTATTTTACTTAAAAAATAATCTGCGCACCGTATTTTAAAAACTTTAACATGAAAAACCGTATCTGGCCTAATTTCCCCTATAAAAAATACTTCTAAAAGTCTGGATTAAAAATATGTGTGAGCTAAAAATTCATAAATTTATTTATACATATATGAAACTTCTAATTTTGAAAAATACATTTGTGAGATATGCTAATAAAATGTGTAATTTTCTATAAAAATATTACATTTTTCATTTACTTTAATGTGATTGGTCAAAAAACTATAAATATTACTTATTGTCTTATTGATAATTGATTAAATATTTAATTATTCAAAATAAAATTAATATTGTATGATAAATAAGAACAAAAAATCTAGTGGGATAAAAAATAATTGAATTTGAATGAAAAAGTAAAATTTTGAATACAAAAAATGAAATTGGCGAGGAGTAATTTTTACTGCTGAAAGATGCATACGTGTATAATATGTTTTTATTGAAAAGTAAAATATGGACGTATGTGTATAATACTAGTATTATATGTAAAATTACTAACTATGTAACCAAGTTCCTATTGATAAGTATTTTAAAACTAATTTCCAATTTCTATAATAATCAAATAGTGAAAAATAATCAAATATCAACCGATGATTATTTTTCTATTAACTTATAATAATTTCCATAAAAAGAAATTTTATACGTTTCCGTGAATTTTCGAAAATAGGAACTACAACAAATAGAAATTATAGAAATTAATCTAATGAATTTTTTGTAGTAAGTTTATAGTATAACCAATTGGAAATACAAAACATACTGAAGTCACCAGAGCGGATCTATGAGCAAATATATAATTAACTTTTGATCTTATAAACCCATGCTTACCTTATAGTGCCTATAATATATTGGGCGCGTCTACAGTAGGAGCACCCCTACGTAGGGCCCTGTCTATTCACCGTTGGATGGGAATCTGTATATAAATAGATTCTCCACAGATTCCCGTTATTCCCCACAGATTCTCATCCAACGATAATTAAGGCATGACCCTACGTAGGGACGCCCCTACCGTAGCCATCCCCATAATATATATATATATATATATATATATATATATATATATATATATATATATATATATATATATATATAAAAAGAATCTTATTACAGACAAACCTTTGTCTATGTCCGGTAGTAGGTCATGTAATTGGACTTATATAAAAATGCATAATGACTAAAATGCCCGCTAACTGTTAAGGGTAAATAGAAGATGACCATATAATTAATTATTTAAAAGTACATTACTGCCTATTCTAATAATTAAATTTATATGTTTAAATGTATAATGTGGTGTCATGGTTTCGTTATTAATTAGGTAGTGAATAACCGTGAACATGGGCTTAGAGCTGAGCTGAATGCCTGAACCTCATCTTTGATCCATCTTGGCATATCGAAAGTGGACCATACCCGTTTGGTTACAAAGGGATTCCAACAAAACCAAAGTGAAAATCTCAAGCAAACACTTAGGCTAATCCAAAATAAAACTAACACCAAACCAAACACTTGCCCCACAAACCAAACGCAACCTGAGGGATACAAAACGAGAGAGAAGGAAAAAATAAGTGGGAAGAAAATGTGTATGATGGGTGTCTTTCATTTACAGTTATTTGGTATGCTGAAAACAAAGAAAATTAATATATTATAAAAATGATTATTTTACTATCTATATAATTATTTTAAAAATTAATATGTAAGAGTAATGTAGTAAATTAAACTCTTTCATTAACTAAATTTCTCTTCCTTCAACTTTCCTCTCCAAAAAGTGAAAAAATTTTGTAAGCTCCATCTATGGTTTTTCCCCTTCTTTTTTTTTTTTTTTTCCTTTTACTTTTCCGTTTTACCAAACAATCGTATTTTCTCCTTTTTCTCCCCTTTTCCTGTTCCTCTTCTCAAACATAGCCTAAAACAAGTACAGTGGAAAAGGCAGAACCTCGCTTTGTCATGGTTGCTTTGGCGCTTGAGCACGTTTATTCCGAAGCTCAATTAATGAAATACTAAATGTTTATATTATGATCAAGAGCAAGGAGAAATTTCATTAAATATACCCCAAATGAGGGCTATTTACAAGCATACGACTCACTCAATAATCGTTCAAAAAATATAACTACACTCCCTTGAAATGACGTAATTACCTCCGAATTGTTCCACTAACTTGCTTCAGATCTAGAAATTTCATTCTTACTCTTTCTTTTTCTTCTTCTCTTTCTCTTTGTCTAGCTTCCTCAATTTTCAATCTTCAACCCTCCCTTTCTCTTCTTCTGAAAAAACAAGCTAAATCGGCATTTATAGAAACTCATATAAAGGTACTGGACATTAAAAAGAAAGAGAAAAAGATGTCTCCACAAGGTGCATTGTAAACCCAAAGAACAAAGAAGGAATCTTCAAATGGGTAAGCGATTTTTATGTTTTAATATTATAGGTATTGTTTAAAATAGTTTAGGTATGACTTTTTATGTGTTTTGAGGTTGATTTGCGTCCAAAAAAAATTTTGAATTTAAGTCAATTTTTGAGAAATTACTCCAACTTTAGGTAAAATCCACGATGATCATTGAATTTTTTGATTCATTTCGATGTAATTCGATTATTTTTTGCAGAAAAAAATTTAAAACTAAAAACTTCGATGAATTTCGATGAAATTTCGATGACTATTCGATATATATTAAATTTTTGATGTTTGTCGATAGTATTTTGATGGTAATTCGACGTAAATAAAATTTGCATTTTCTTTGAAATACTTCGATGGGCATCGAGTTTGCGTCGAAAATTTTGTTCGATGTTATTCAACACAAGTTTGATAGAGATCAGTTTTTTTGGAATTTTGTTTTTCTTCCTTCATATTTTGATTTATTTATATCTTAAATCAATCTTTTTATTACTCATGTATCAACATCATAATGGTGTACGATGGGGATTGGAAATATAATGAGGAGAAAGATCGTTGGCTTTTTAATGGAAAAAAAAGTAAGGGCATAGTTGTTTCAAAGAATATTAGTTACACAAGTCTTGTGGACTGTTTATGTGAGGTTATTAGAGTTGAAAAAAGTCGTTTTGATTTAAAACTCAAAGTTCTTTACAAGATAGTTGGTGTTGTACTTCTACCGATAATCCTTACTAATAATGCTGATGTCGAATTTTGGCTTGATGAGTATTCCATCTCCATTCAGTATCGTACACCTTTGTGTATAACCATGATAGAAAGGTGTCATTCAAATATTATGACCAAGAGGTACAATCAAATGCCATCATATGTGCCTAAAATAGCGAAGGAGAAAAATGATGATCATCACACCAAAGCTTAACTATATGATTAACATCTGAAATAGTACAAAAATCTAATTAGCTTTGCCATCGAATAGCATCGAATATAATCCAATTAAATAGCATACTGTAGCTATTTGGAAATATCATCGAACGACCATCGAAACAAAGTCGAACTAGTCGAAAACAATCGAATATAATTGAAATTAATCGAAATAGTATCTAATAATAGCCATATACACAAGGCAGTAAAAAAAGTCGAAAAACCATTGAAAACAGTCAAAGTCATCATACACAGTAAAAATAATCAACAAGCAATCGAAATAGCATCGAAAACCATCAAAAATATTATTCACATATAAAAGAATCGAATTAAATGTATCGAATATAATGGAATTATTTAACATATGCATCGAATTAGTGTCGACTATAATCGAATATAATGAAATTCTACCCATTTAACATATGCATCGAATTAGTGTCGAATACAATCGAATATAATTGAATAATCGAATTATACTCATTTAACATATGCTTCGAATTAGTATCGAATACAATCGAATTATTCCCATTTAACATACGCATCGAATTACTGTCGAATACAATCGAATTATTTCCATACAAAGTGAATCGAAAACTTATCGAATACAATCGAACAACATTAAATTATCTAAAAATATTTAAGACATCGAATTCGAATCGAATGAAATTGAAATCCATCGAATTAAATTATACATACCTCCAAATATAATCGAATACTATCGAAAAGCATCAAAATTGATTGCAGGTTTTTCAAATACCCATTTATCGAATCTAATCGAAATACTATCGAATATAGTCGAAATCTTAGCCACTACAAACCATCGAATGTCCATCGAAATAGATAGAAATTAATCGAAATCATTCGAATTAGATCGAAAACACAATCGAATGGGATTGAATTGAACCCACTAATCAATTCAGTCTTGATTTCGCATTCAAATCATCAATTTCGAATTATAGATTCTATACATTATCTATACAAAAAAACCCTAAATTCTAATGTGTTAAAAAATGAGAAAGAATTGAAATGTACCTCGACTTTGCTATGTTGCGGGCACAATTGTCGATTGAGTGAGAGAGAAAGAGCGAAGGAGCTTCAATGGCGAATGGAGGAGGAGAAGAGAACGAGTGAGCGAGAGAGACTGTTCTTTTCTTTCTCTTTTTTCGTTGATTTCTTTTTAAAAACCAAATAACTCAAACTATGCTTTTAGGAGTATTTTGGTCAGAGAATCATATTTTTTGAACAATTAATAGAGGAGTTATATACTTGTAAATAATCCACGTTTTGGGCATATTTAATGAAATTTCTCATAGCACGAGCTAAGAGGTGGATTCTAAGGTGGGGTTGGGAGGGCACTTTGGTCTTTATTCTATCACAAGGGCCTTTCGCTTTGGTTGACTGTGAAATTGTTTCGCTTGAGCTTTTGTACCCGTGGACTGTGATGGCTCTGGTTCTGGCTCTTCTTCCTCAGTCACTGCCTCTGCGTCGGTTGCTTCCTCTCCATCAAAACCAGAGACCCACTCGGAGATTTCTTCCTCCTCAGTGCTCGGTAGACCCCAATAAGAAAACGACGCTCAGAACTTGCAAAAATTGCAAAACCCAGTTCGACCCTTCTCTCAATAACCCTCAGGCTTGTCGTTTCCACACTGCTCATTTCGGGGGTACTTCTGTCTTTTCGAAACACTGAATTTTATATACGCATGTATGAATTCTTTTGTGTGTTTATCTAGTTCTTGAAATAGTTGGTGTTTCTGGTTGAAAAGGGTCTTTGACTTACATGCTCTCTGAGAATTTTTATATTTTTGTTTGATTCTAATGGTATTTTTTTTTTTTAAGTGTCTGAGCTGTAATCTTAAATTCGTTTATTATACTTGGATGTTTTTGGGAATGAAATTATTTGATGCATTTTAAAATAAAGTTGCTACTTTTAATATCTAAAAACCAAAGACTGTCATATTCTTCCCAAACTAATGAGGAAGGATTAGAGCTCATTTATCGCAAAGGAATTCCTTGGTGCTGAACTGAACATGGCCTCAGCAGGATCAAAAGGAATTTCTCATAATCTAGAGTTTTAACCTTCTTAGAAGGAATTTGAAAGAAAAATGAGAAGGTAGAAGGGGAACCTGCAAACAACGCAATTTACTGCTGTAAGCGCTTTGCCCTTCAACTTTTTAGCTTTGTTGGCATCCGTAAGAGCCTCAAAAGCGAAACGACATGGGGCTAATAGACTTTAGTGGATTAGGGAAAGCTGAGTGAACTGTGAAGAAATAAAGCATACACTCGTATTTAATTGAAGATATAAGCTTAAGCAGGGCTAACTAGTTGTATGAAATCAGAGTTCTTACGAATGATTTTCAAATTTGCCTGAACAGTCGGTCCTAATATTCCATCTTTTGTGTATCAATTTGATTCTTTACGATACTGATATATTATTGCTTTATTCCTGTCTGAGGAAGCCTTGCTTTATTTACTTTTCTATGTCTCTTTGTTTTTCCCTCATGAGTTGTTTCTTAGTAAAAGAAAAGAGTGAAGGAGGTTACTTTAACATATAGTGAACCACTTAAGCTTTTTATCCCTCGCTACTTGTTTACTGTTTTGTGAACCTAAGTGAAATGTGGTTGTAACTTTGGGTTGAGAGGATATCTACAACTCAAGTTTGGGTATTCCTAGTAATCGTGACATCTTTCATTACCTACCACATGTTGCTCAGATTCTCTTTTCTATGTTACATATAGTGAAGAAATTATTAATATTGTCTGGAACTGGTGGTATACTGCTTGTATTCTCTAATCCAATGCTAAAGTTATTGTGAAATATTTAACTTGCAACTTCGAAAGGTATTTAAATTGAAAGTAAAGAACAGATTCCCATTGTTTGGTACTTTTTCTTGCCCCAAATTTCATAGTTTTAGCGGCTTACTATTTCTAGTCTAATTTTTTTCATTATGAAAACCAAATGATGGCATGTACCAATTTAACACTATAAATTTCCAGATAATTGGAAAATAAAGGATGGCTAAACTTAATCTCTTTATTTGGACTAGCAAAAAGTGAAAACAAAGAAGTAAACCAACATTCAAACTACATACATGATTTTTACATTTCTTCTTTTCTTGTCTTCAGTTTGCTTTTATTGTTATTTCTGTGAAGTTTGTGATGATTCTTCATTATTATGTGTAACATGACATATCCGTATTCTCTTATTCTCTTGTGACTTGTGTTCAAAACAGTTCTCATTTGCATCATTTCTATTGACCTTATGCCTCAGGAGAAACGAAGAGGAAGTTTGAGAGTGTTTATTCCGGGGGCACCATGGATACTCCTGACTCTGGCCAGGTTTTCCAGTACTGGCATTGCTGTGGATCTGAAGATCCCTTTGACCCTGGATGCACTGCTGCTCCCCACTCGTCCTATGATGACTGATTCATTTCACATTCTTCCACACTGAATTCACTTCCTCCCCTTAAGATAAGTGATTTGTTCCTTCATAAAAACTGTGGTTTTGTATATTTATGTTGAATAACTGTTTATTTTTTTTCCTCTTTTTTTTACAATTATAACCAATATGAGATTGAGCTTATAGCTTCAAGACATGTTTACGGACCTACAATCTTATCTGGAAGCCTGATGTGCTACTCTTAAGTATTCCTTCGCTTCTCTTGCTATGTACAAAACAATAAAGAAGTTTAAGTAAAGTAGTCTCATTTTGGCCTCAATGCTCTATGCATTTGTTCTTTTAGTTACTGTTATAATTTGTATTATATCACCTTAACGTTATTTTTTAAGCAATTTCCTATGTTGATCGGATCCAAAATCCATTTTTCTGTTCCTTTGCTATTATTCTGTGATGGATGTTTAAATATAACACCTAAACTACCATCAGTCTTTATTAGTCTTTTAGAATAGGCAGTATCAAGGTTCAAGGACCAGGAACTTTAAGAAAAGGAGAAGACTACTTCCATTCCTTGTAACGCCCTTCTGGACCAATCTCTATCACAGTGAAAGTGCCTGGTTTTCCCTTTTTTTTTTTTTTTTCCTGCTTTGGCTGCTTTAGCCCTTAGTCTTTTGACTGCTGTATGCTTGCCTTTGTTTATTTCAACAGAATTAACTTTCAATCCAAACAAAAAGAAAAAGAACATAAGAAAATAAGAGGGAACAAAAGAAATTCTTGTAATGTCTTGAATGGACAACGTGTTATATAAGTTGATATGGGAACTTTAATATGTTAATGCTGAGTGGCTTCTCTGAATTTAGGAATTCGGATTGTATATTTCTTAGCTGGTAACAGGTCCTTGAATTTCGTTTCGTGCTTATCTTTTGGTGGTGTGTTTGGGCTGGGCCTTGCTGACCCTGTTGAGTATTGGTTCATCCTGTTTTGCTGCTGGGTTGAGCCTTTGAGGGAAGTAGGATGCACTGGGGTGTTTTTAATTTTTGTTGGGTGAGCTTAGAGGATAATTTGTCCTTTTTCGTCTTTTTACAAATTAAAGGGGTGCCTTCACTTAGCTTGGGTGCAAATATTAAAATATTGTATTTTTCCATTTCATTTTTTTCTTTTTGCTGTCTTCTATAACCTTCGGAAATACCGGACCCTATCCACTATATATAATATATAATTATATACATAGAATAAATAAGGAAAACTATATCAATTTTTTTGAATAGAAAAATATGTCAAATTTGTAGAATGAGAAAAAAGAAAAAATACGTGCTTATTAGATGTCATGGTTGTTATAAACAGTTAATTGTACATTTAATCGTGTTGGATTTGAATTTCCGTTTATATGTAATTATGTATAGAAATAAATTACAATTAAAAAAAGTTTTAATTCTAATGTTAGAATCTAACCGTGAGTTAGAGGTAGCAAAATGGGTGGGCCACGGGCCAGATCGGCACTCTAAAAAATAAATAGAGCCTAGTCCAGCCTACTAGTTTGCTGGGCTCCTAGACGAATCAAAGCTTAGCCAGGTCAGGTCTATACTTAGCTCGTTTTTTTTTTTTAATAAACTATTAAAGTTTTTTATAAAAAAAATTAAAACATGTTATGTTAATTAAATTTTTTTAAAAAATGAAAAACATAAACATGTTATTTTTTTCTATTGTTCAAAATTTAATAATAATAAAATAAGACAATTGATTAAAAAAAAGTTTAAAAACAAAAACATTAAAAAAATTATTTAGAATTGTAATGAAAATGTTTGAAAAAAATAAAGAAACAAATAAAATGAAATTTTGAATTTCATCTTATTGATTTAATCTTTGACTACCTCATTGAAAACTTTACTAAGAAAAACTCATTGGATAAAATCTTAGTAAGGAAAAAAGATTGTAATATTGATGATCACATTTCAAATTATTACAAAAATAAAAATGAACTAGCAAATTACCAATTATGACTCATCATCATTCATGTTACATGTACAAGTTATTGAAATGTGAATTTGGTCTTCTTCTTCATTATTCATTAGTATTCATTTATAGCCATATGAATTTGGTTTTCTTCTTCAACTAAGTGAATTTGGTCTTCTTCTTCATTAGCATTCATTTCCAAATCAATATGGATATTTTTTTGACATATTTATATCCTATATAAATATATTAATATGTTAATTAAATTGAATTAACTAGATAATAAACATATTACTACTTTAATTAACTTGAATTAGAATGATAGGAAACATATTTGATATTACTATTTTGATTAATTTGAGTTAGAATGGTAATAAATATATTATTACATTAATTAATTTGAATTAAAATGACAATAAACATATTTCTAAATTAATTAATTTGAACATATTATGATTATAAATATTTTACTAACTCAATTGTAATTTGTAAACATTGAAATTAACATACTACCAAACATAAGTCATAAGTGTGAAAATACTATTATACTACTAAACATACTACAAAATAATTAAAATTAAAAAGATAAGTTTGATAAATTGAATTTTAGATACTTAAGAAATCGAAATCGTACCTTGAATTGATACTTGAGAGTTGAATAATGGAAGATCTTTGGATTATGGAAGAATTAGAAATGGAGATTAGAGAATGGAAGTAAAAATTATAATTTAGTAATTAGATAATATAATTAGAGAGAAAAAGAGAAATTTGAGAATATAATTAGAGATAATGAGAGAATAAGAGAGTATAGTGTTGAATTGAAACTTAAAACTGTGAAAAAAGGAGTGAGAGGATAGAATATGTAATTATTTATAGGTATAGAAAAAGGTTTTTTTTTTTTAATTTATTTAATATTATTTTAATGATTTTTTAAATTTATTTAAAAACATTAAAAAAAAATCAAAAAAAAAATGGGGGGAGCCCAATGCCCAAAGGCCCAATATAGTATTATTACTGTTTGGCCTAAAACTTGGGACTGAAAGTAAAAATAAAAATAAACAAAATAATAAATTGCTACAGTACCGGGCTGCCCCATGTGGACCGGACTGGATGGGCCGCGAAATATAGACCCAGCCTGACCCTACCCCTAGGGTCGGGTTGAGCCCGGGCCTCTACAGTACCAGGCTGGATTGGCCCATTAAGCTTGGCCCGACTTGCCACCTCTAATCATGACAGGTAAATGGGTAAGGTCAGATAAATCACTTTTGGCATGTGTTATTAACTATAAATAGAATGGAACGAAGCCGATTTTCTAGTTATACACGTCCCTTTTTATTTTTATTTTTATTTTTATCTCATCCCACACTAATAACTATTTGTTTAATAATAGCGCAATTTTAGAAAATTCCCATTACGGTAACAAGTTCCCTTGTTATTATGGCTGTGTACTATGAACAATCTAACACTATATTTTAAAAACTTTTACATATATTTTCATGGTTTTGGTCTTCAAAATAGGGTTAACTACAAAAACTTATCCTGAACTTTAAGTATTATGTAATTTAAACTTTGAAGTTTGAACTTTATAAAATAATATACTGAGATTAAGAATTTCTAAAAATTAATTCAATGAACTAACTTTTTGACCAATTTTAATAACGAAAAAAATAATAATATCTTCCATGATTGGTCATTATTGTCCTTAATTTTGAGGTTATTATTGTCTTTTACCAGTTAAAATTATTCCAAAAGTCAACTTAGAGTATTAATTTTTAGAAATTTTTAATATCTGGATATTATTTTGCAGAGCCCAAACTTCAGTATTGAAATTGCAGAACAACCAAATCTTAGAGTATTCTTTTGCAGTTTATTATTCAAAATACGCCATTATATGTATCAATACAAAGTCCTAGAGATATAAAGTGGGCCCACATCTGATAAGTCTACACGGACTTTGTACCGGGCCTAAGCCCGGCCCCTATTCCTATCAAGGAGCCCAGCACGGTCTACAAGCCTAACCCACATTTTATATGAGCCTAAGTGGGTTGTGCCTATGCAGGCCGAATATAGGTCTATACGGGCCAACATGCGAGCATACTTTCATTGTTATTCTATTATTATTATTTTGTCTTATTTTAAAACTAGAGGTGTCAATTTAGACCCAGGCCCATTTTGAAGTCAAATTAGGCTGCCCAGCCTCGGCCTAATTCTAGGCCCATCTGTCCTGGCCTATAAAGATTCATAGGCTAGGTTGGGCTTAGA
The DNA here is from genome assembly GCA_002914845.1 of Trema orientale. NCBI lineage: Eukaryota > Viridiplantae > Streptophyta > Magnoliopsida > Rosales > Cannabaceae > Trema > Trema orientale. The sequence continues at coordinate 230,377 of JXTC01000385.1, read as the reverse complement.
TGTCTAGGCAGGCGGGCCATCTCGTTCTAGCCTACCATGGGCCATTGGCCAGGACAAGCCCTTGACCCACAGTGAGCCTAATCAGGTCAACGAAAAACTACATGTAAATAGATATATTTTGTATATGTTAAATAATAGTATAATTAGATTTTAACATGACAAATATATATATATAGAGGACTTCTCAATGGTTTCAATTTTTTTTGTTACCATGAATGGATACTAAAAAAACTAGTGATAGCATTAAATTTTTTTGATGCTGATAAATAGCATTAAATTTTTTTGGCCAACTACCAAACTAATTACCACCGTAGGATATAGATCTAACGGCTTAAACCATTGTAACCATCCATGGGTAAATATTGTTGTAACTATTTAAACCAAACCAATATATATATATATATATGCATTAAATTTTTTTGGCCAACTACCAAACTAATTACCACCGTAGGATATAGATCTAACGGCTTAAACCATTGTAACCATCCATGGGTAAATATTGTTGTAACTATTTAAACCAAACCCATAAATATATATATATATATATAAATTTTTAATGGCATTACCTATTAATAGTTATTTTTATGTTCAAACTTTACTAAATTCAAAGTAGGAAAAAAAAATCTAATTTTGTGTTGGTCCACCGTAGGCTGATCCTGACCCATATTGGCCTGATTTTAGACAGGCTTGTAGGCCATATTAAGCCTAACATTCACTTTCCCGTCATAGCCCAATCTAACCCGTGAATTTTGTCAGCTAGGCTGGGTCGACCTGCACCCGCACTGAAATGGGCCATGCCCGGCATCTCTAATTAAAATAGAAAAAAAAAAAAAACTATTCATGTACTTTTAAAATTTGAATAAATAAAAAATAAAAAAATAAGTAAATGAATAACATTAAAAGCATATAAATAAAAATATTTAACTAAATTTTTTTTAAATTTTTAATTAAGAAATATATTTGAAATTATATATAAAATGGCTACATGCAGGCCTAATATGGGTAAATATGGACCGAACTGATAGATCTATTGCTGAGGCCTAGCTCAACTCCTACTATATGTACTGAGTCGGCTTAGGCCCGCATTAACGTAGGCTGAGCGGTACTGTACATTTCCTTTGGAATGTAGGCTGGCCAACAAAGTCCGACCTACATTGATGTCTCTACATAGATCTATAAAATGTGTTAGTTAAATAAGGAATTGTTTCGAGATGGAATATATAATCATAATTGTGCTCTACTGCTGTTTGAGAATAAGCAATTGAACTCACTGCACTATATACTGAAACATTAATATCAGTAAAAGTCGTCCTACTAAAATTGGAACATTACAGCGCACCTAGGGACGGAATGGAGGAGAGAGGAGGGGGCGAGTGGGGCTATTGCCTATTCTCAAACTTTTTTTTTTTTTTTCCTTTTCTTTTATGTTGTATTAAAAAAAGTCTAATTAATTATCCTATAGTGATATTATTTTAATATTAGAGTTTGTTTTTTTTTTTAATAAATATATATATATATATTCCGTTTCTAAAAGTAATGCATTCTTTTTTACCTAAATTAATGTTAAGAACTTAACTAACCTCATTTAGACAAATGAATTTGGTAAAGAGTTTGAAAAAAAATAAAAAATTTCTCTCAGTATTTATGCCTAGCTCAAAAAAATTCTTGCTCCGACGTTGGGGGCACCGTATCAAACTAACTGACATCCCTAAATTCCTAAATGTGTGAGGCTTCATGGCGCTTTAACATTTTCTGATAATTATTGAACGTTTTTTCTTTTTCGATAGGTCATATATGGACGGATGAAAATGAAGGTGCCCATCGTAAAAGTAAGGCTTCAATTCACAATTAAAAATAAAGAAAGTAAAAAACCCCTCAAAAAAATAAAGAAAGTAAAAGAAAGAAAGTGTTGGTGTCTCGTACTATGAATCAGTGCTTTCAAAGTGATTAACATACGAATGAATGCAACATGGAAATTACATTTAAATAATGCAATCCCTCTTGGATTGGATGCTTTGCACTTTTGTTACATATTTTATTATTTCTGTGGCAAAATGTCAAACCCTCAAGTTGTCGTTATCCACATTAAACAAAAGTATTTGTTGAATTGAGTTAGTCAGGAGTTCCGTAACTCACTATTTGCTTGCCACGTGGATACTCAAGTTCAATTAACAATCCATAACTCGACACTTAATTGACATACCATTATTATTGAACTGGAGCGTCACATACAGTTTCCAGTCAACACGGCTTATCCCCGTTGCGGACATGGGCAACACTATTCCATTACTTCAATCATAAAACTCAATTTATTAAAAAAACAATGACATATTATACGCATAAATCCGCCGACTTTGTATGCTTGCCAGCTTCGGGAGCAACGCAGCTAATAACCAGCAGACAACTGGCGTCACAGATTCAGATCCAACCCTATATTTTATAAGCAAAACGCGGAAAGGACACGTGTCATCCACTCATTACGGGTTTCGCCTCCCTATAAACACCAAAGCACCAGAAAACTGTGAGTAAATCATTAATGTTCTCTCTAACTTGGATCCTTACAATTCTCATTCTCTGAATAACTCACTCAATATGGAAACGACATGTTTATGTTCGTCGTTTGCACCTCTTCCGATCAAAACGCGGCGTTTCAGAAAGAGGAATCAACGTTCGGTAGTGGCGAATGCCAAAAGATCAGCTGACCCGTACGACTACTATTTCGATGGAGGGAGATTAGTGGACGAGAGCATGATAATACTGAGGAAGCGCATACACGAGATGAAAGTGATAGAGAGGAACTACGAGCCTCCGGCAGAGTGGACCAATTGGGAGAAGCAGTACTACACGTCGTACGACGATTACGTCTGTAAGTTTGTCGGGTTTGTTCAGTCCAATTTGATGAACACTAGGCCGTCTTTGGCTCTCGGAATGATCTTTCTCCTCGCCTTAAGCGTACCGGCTTCGACCGTCGTCGTTTTGCTCCGTCTCATTGAAGTGGCTAATGACACCTTCTCTTCTCTTCATCTAGGCTGATCTGGGCTTGTATTTTTTTTTTTATTTTTTTTCCAAAGAAATTTAAGAAGGATCATTTTGTTTATCTAAAGTCCACATGAACCACTTACGTCAGATATCATGGTTTAAAAGAATCTTTTTCTTTGATGCCCATGTGATGTACATAGACCATAATAATGGAATTATCTTATTTATTTATTTATTTGATTATTGATAAAAGGCAACATCTTATTTGTTGTTAGGAAAACACCGCTACCCCATATAAAATTTTTCTTTCATTGTGTGTCCGGGTTCTTACTAAGTACACAAAGCTAACAATATCAATAATCAATGGGGGCATTAACGATTTTGACCGTTTTTTAAAGAGAAATTTACACTAAGAATCCGTTTTTATAACTTATTTTTATAAATACTTATTTTCAATTTTTCTTTCAAAATAACCCATTTTATGGTACATATTTTATGTGCAAAATATGAGTGTTATACATTTACAATGTAAATTTTTCCTCATGAGATACACATTTCATGTGTAAAATATGAATGATATATATTTACAATGTAAATATTTACCATAGTTTATATTTTTTATTATAAAATATTTGACTTATGGTATACATTTTGAAATATGTACCAATATTTAGTGTAATTTTTATCCGTGAAATGTGTACTACAATATATACTTTATATATAAAATGTATACCAAATTACAGTATATATTTCATACATGAAACATTGGTGGACTATATTTCTAACAACAAAACAGGTATAAAAATGGGTATCATGAAATAAAAATAAAAAACTGGTATTTATGAAAATATAGTTTTAAAAATGGGAATTTATAAACTTTTCCCTATTTTATAGTATGGGACAAAGTATAAATCATTTACAAAATTAGGATTTTGACTATATTTGAAAGCATGTAATTAAAAAAAAAAGACAAAGTATAAATCATTTACAAAAGAAGGATTTTTATTTAATAAAAAGTTTCGAAGTCGAAAAGGGCGATTGAAAGAGTAGCGATCGAGATTGACAATCGAAAATTTTCATCCGCGATCAAAAACAGCCGGGATCTACAATTGAAATATTCCGACTACAGTCAAAAAAAGGAGAGAGAAAGAAGCCTAAGTGGGATCATGATCGATAATTCTAGTGGGATACTACATGTGACAATAATGACAAAAGTAATTTGGAGAATATGTTTTAGGGTTTGTTAGAGAAGGAGTATGTAACCCCTCAGTTCTTGTAATACTGATAAATAAGACAAATCGTGTCTTGTTTAATAAGTGATGTTTTTTTTTCCGAAAGGTAATTAGTGTTATGTTACTTTACTAATCAAGTATGGAAAAGAAGTTCCTTATCATGCGCTTTTAATTTCACGAAAAATGATTTATGAGATAAATTCTCAAACTCAGGTTAATTAGAATAATTTCATATTTAAATTGGAATGATTCCAATACAAGAATAAAAGGTTTAAGACCTGAAGGGTATTTTTGAGAGGATTTAGAGTTGTATGAGTCAACATATAAAATTCTACAAGGGTGTATTTGTGAAGATTCTGAAAAGTTGGGAGCACTTTATAATTTTCTAAAAGTTTAGGAGGGACTAACTTGCAAAATCTGAAATTATACTTTTGTTATTTTGTTTTATACGCGTGTCGGACACTTGTCTTTTGATTAAAGCTCTATTTTGAAAGCTGTTTAGTTGTTTGACACGTTAAAGGCAAAGCTATCAAACATTTAACCCAAAAAAAAAAAATCTCCTCCTCCTTTCTTTCTGTCATTCTCTCTCTTTCACGTTAATAAGAAAGCCCGACCTCTCTTTTATTTTCTGTTTGAATAGTGCTCACTTTAGCGGTTCATTATGATGGGATATTCAACATCTTGAATCTCAATGGCAAACTTCATAAAACAGTTTACATGTCTCAACCTGAGAGGTTCATTGATCCTGTCTAACCTGGCTATGCGTGTAAGCTGACCAAAGCTTTGTATAGTCTCAAACAACATGTGCTTGGTTTGAGCAACTCAAATCTGCTCTTCTTGCTTGGGGTTTCAGAATTAAGATGATCAATCGCTTTATCGAAGCACAATTGGAGCTCTTCTATACCTGACTATTACACGACCTGACATTGCTTATATTGTATCAAAACTCAGTAAGTTCTTACACCAAGTAACAACTAGTCATTGGCAAGCTTGCAAGAAAGTCTTAAGATATTTAAAAAGTTTTTTCAGAGGAGCACAACTAAGACATTGTCTCTTCATGGCTTTGCTGATGCAGACCGGGCAAGTTGTCCAGATGATATCGCGGGTCTACAGGTGCTTACTCTATTTTCCTAGGCAATTGCTTGGTGTCATGGAGTACAAAGAAACAAATAGTAGTTGCTCGACCAAGCACTGAATCGGATTATCGCGCCTTAGCTCATATGGCTGTAGAAGTGACCTGGCTTCAGTCACTCATTACAGAAATGGAAATCTCATTAATTAGCACATAAGCCAGTGATATGGTGTGACAATTTGGGAGCAGCATCACTAGCTACAAATCAAGTATATCGTCCACGAAGTAAACGCACAGAAATTGATATTCACTTTGTTAGGGATATAGTGTTGAGGAAAGAGCTTGAAATACGTTATGAGGAAAGAGCTTGAAATACGTTATGTACCTACACAGGATCAAGTTGTGGATACTTTAACAAAAGGATTGTCAGTTAGCATATTTCTAAGGTTTCGTGATAAACTCGAAGTTATGTTCTCTTCTTCTTATTTGAGGGGGAATGTTGAGGAAACTTCCAGAAGTCCAGCTAGTAACTCGGAAGAAAGTTTAAGAAGGTTGAAGCTGTTAGAAGAAGCTGCTGAGTCAACAGTCTGCTTAAGCAGGTAAGAAGAATTTGGTTAGGATAATCAATGTAACTGATTACGTAATGAATTTCAAATATATTGAGATTAGCTCTAATTAATTCGACAGAGCTCTTATGCACATTTGTATATTAGGAATGCCTATAAATAGGCTGGATTATCTCTCTCATTGATTAACCAAGATTTCACAAAAACACAAATATAACTCGCTCTATTTTCTTTGTACTTAGCTTAAGAATAACCTGTGTCTCTTTTAGTTCTTTCTGTGTGAGAGAGAGAGAGAGAGAAAGAGAGAGAGATGAACCAGTAATAACAAGGAGCTTCAGTGAAACATGACTGTTATGCATGGCTGCATTTGAATGAGCATTTGATATTGGGATTGAAAGAGAAAGGGTAGACTAGATACCAGATAAGCAGAGTGTTTTTTCATTTTTGAGAGTCTTTAGTTAATAAAATAAAATTAATTAATGGGGATGGGTACGGTAGGGGCGTCCCTACGTAGGGTCATGCCTTAATTATCGTTGGATAGGAATCTGTGGAGAATAACAGAAATCTGTGGAGAATCTATTTATATACAGATTCTCATCCAACGGTGAATAGACAGGACCCTACGTAGGGGCGCCCTTACTATAGACGCGCCCTTAATTAATTCAAAAAATAAATAAATAAAGGTCGGGCGGGTTTCCCAAAAGCCGCACTGACTTATTGCTGGGCAAACTTGGCTCACGGGCACCACCAATGAGACATATTGTCAAAACTACATATCTATAGTAATATACAGAAGAATGAATAGCAGGCAGCTGAGACTCCAGCTGTATGCTTTTTTGTAAATTTATGTACTTTTACGTCTTATTTTCACGGGCTTATTTCTTTTTATATTTTTTTAATTCTTTTGTCTTCTTTATATTTTGGCAGCTATTTATTTTCTTACTTCTTTTTATCTTAAATTCCAGCGGTGTGTTTCATTTATTTTCTTTAATACTTTACTCGTAATTGGTTAAAAAATACAAATGTGACTTCCTTGCTATGACATGTATTATTCATTATAAGAGAACCACAAATATTTGCTTATTTTAAAACTTCTTTAATACAAGTTTCCTTAATTTCTGTCTTCAATTAATATTTTCAATTAGTTTATTATTAGTACGATTCTTTTTTCCAACTAGGCACGGTACAGTATATATATATATACACATATAATAATTACAGTATATATATATATACACATATAATAATTAAGTTTTTTTTTTTTTTTCCTTTCAATATACCAATGATATTAAAACGTAAAGTTTTATAAGGGATTATCAATTTTGACTCTCTTTTAATATATGTGATGAAACGATGGACAACTTATAAACCATTTACAAAAGTAGGAATTTTGTTGCCATGTCATTTAATGAATATTATGGATTTTCAAAATTACTCCTGACTCGATCTTAATCAAAAATTTTCGACCAAGTCAAAAATATCAAAAGTGATGGAGGCAGCGCCGGAAAGGCAGTCGACAATATTTGACTGGGGTCGAAATTGTTCGACTACGGTCGAACAGTGGTTCAACTCCAGTTAGAAATTTTCGGCAGAAATTTTCGACTGGGTCAAAATTTTTCAACCACCAGTCGAAAAATAAGTCAAAATTTTCTGGCCACCAGTCGAAAAACGATAAGAACAACTGAGAGAGGCGGCCGAATAGGTTCGACCACGGTCGAAATTTTTCGACACTAGTGATGGCTAAAGTAGTTTGAATTTTGTTAGAGAAATAGAATATTTAAATAATTTTACATATGTAACATGGCAATAGTTTTGAAAATATTAATGAATGAATCTCATTTTTCATCACAAAGATTTAGTATGACCCCTAGGTTAAATTCCCCCATGTATTTTGATCTTGTAGGTGATAACTTTTATATGGGTAACAGAATATATATATATATATATATATATATACTTTCAGTTAGTCCAAGGTTTGCCGTATGTGTGTGTGAGTTTAGGGGGTTAGGAGTTCTAGCCTTGGTAGTATGTGTATGTTATTTTCCTTTAAATTTATAGTAAGTGATAGTCATTAGTTAAACTTTATTTTCTTAAAAAAAAAAAAGCTTATTATAATACATATTCTTTCATGAAAACTATAGGGACTTATAGAAATATGACCAAATTTTGGGCCCAATTTCAGTAAATGTCCTTTTGTCAAATGTTATATCAAAATGTCCGGTATATATACTTATATACCAAGTGTAAAATTTTATATACCAAGTATAAAAAATTATATACCCAATATATTTCAGTACAGTAACTAAAATTGGTAGATATATGTATCTAACAAGTGTAAAAATATATATACCTAGACATTTAGCTATAAACTTTTAAAAGTGGACATCTACTTAATCAAATTTAAAATTCTGGTCATCCACCTAAATTTCTCAAAACACTATAATGTTTTTAAGGATTAGGCTAGCAAGCTTTTTTATTTTTTATTTCCTCAAATTAATAACTAAAACATAAAAATATTCAATTACAACTAGTAACGATCATCTACAAGTCAAGCAAGGGTCTCTTCAAAGCAACTTGCAAGAAAAAACGAATAGTGGGGCAATTTATATATATACACATATATATAATATGATAGTTTTTTTGTAATTATTTATATGTAAGTATATTTTATAATTCTCAATGGGTCCAAGAGGCAAGATGGGACATAATTAACATTGGTAATTCTTCCTTCAGCCCAAATTACCTTAATCATCATCATGTAGTTAACCACACGGAATGCCCACGCGTTCCTTCCCTAAGGTATACTTATACGCGTTGTGATGCCACGTGTCATTCTAAACACGGTTTACAACATATAAACCTCAAACTATAAGCTATATAACTTTGTCACGTAAGCTCTTTTGTCCTTTGTATATTTGTAATGCTATATATCCATATTATACATAAGAAGCCACTATCTTAGCAGAACATAAATTCATTTCAGAGCTCTCTATACATAGTAATTTGCCTTCCTTGCTACAAAATCTTGCATCAATAACTAAGATGGCAACCAAACTAATTGCAGTTCCAAAGGTTTCCCAAAGGCCGTTTTCGCCATGCCGGAGACGATCTACCGGTGTGACAGCGTGTGCTAGTAGAGAAACGAACGGACGAGATAATTACGGGGGAAGGCTTGTGGACGAGAACATGATAGTGCTTCGATTGCGAATTCGGGAGATGAAGATGTTGGAGACGGATAATGAAGCTAACCGGCTGCCATCGGAATGGATGGAGTGGGAAAAGCAATACTATGTGCACTACATAGAGGATGTTTTTGAAGGAATAGGGTTGTTGCAGAATTATTTGATGAACACTAGGCCGAGTGTGGCTTTAGGGTTTTTGGCACTTTTTATGTTAAGTGTGCCTATTTCATCTGGGTTTGTCCTTTTTCATGTCCTAGAGACCACTAAACAAATCTTGTCATGGTTGTATCTAATGACATTGTAGTCAAGTTATGTATATACTGCGTACTAATTAACAAAAAAAGAAAAGTGAGCAAGTAGTACTGCAAGCNGGCTGAGTTAATGCAAATTAGACATGACAATTTGCAACATAAATATATATTATTTATAATTTTATAGTTTTAAATATTTATGTATAATATCATTATAGCTAATACCACCATTTTCTTCTTAAAAAAAAATCTCGAATTAATAGATAATTATATCGATATTAAGGTATAAACCAGGGGATGACTGAGTCATGATGTGCTTATTGATGGATTGAAATTGCTTTTTATTTTTTTAGAAAAGGAAAATAGATTGAGTGATATAGGATTAATCATACCGCATTTTGACATGTATTTATGTGTATTGACTAGAAAACAAAGCAGAAAAAAATTGCAAAGACAGATAAAAAAGATACTATATATTTATTAAAATATAATAATTACTAGATAAAAGTTTGGGAATATAGCTGTCTATTCCGTTTCGAAGTTATCTCTTGTACCCAAAGAGAATCAGTTTTGGTTGGAAGACTATCCGACTCTTGTATTTGGGATGTAATTCAGCGATATTTTTCCTAGCTCCTATTAATAAACTCCAATCATTCCATTAAAAAAAATATAATAAGAAAGCTATTTTAGTATTATTTTACATATGTATACATCACATAAACATACATCATATATATATTTATATAATCAGACTGCATATATAGCGGAGTACAGTTTTTTTTCTTTTTTCAAAAAAGAAAAACTAAGCGAAAAAAAAAGGTAAAGTGTGATCCATACATTCTATAGTTCTTGCCAACGTACATATCCAAATTAAGGAATAAAAACGAACAATTTTACGTTAATAAGTAATGTCAGTTCCTTCCCAAAAAAAAAAAGTAACGTCAGTTAAGGTATACCCCAAAGTCCAAATTAGGAAAATTCAAGGTACCTCAAAAAAAAAAAAAAAATCATATATCACTCACTAGATTGTAGTTCTTTGACCAAACCATGATACTAGTAAAAAGAGGCAGTATATAGCAATTTGGAATATTTGAAAATACAAAGTCAATAATCTCACTGAAATGAAAACGAAAATGCATGCGCGCGCCGTAATATGTACAAACTAAAAATTTCAACATCCAAATATGTTTGTTGGCAAATAATAATTTCAACGTCCAAAGGTTTCTGCGCATGAAAGACAAAAGATACTTGTCTCCTCGAATCATTATTTACCGTCGAAAAAAACAATGCAAATGCATGTACCTTCATTTATTATTATTTTTTTATTTAGTGAGCTACACAACAACGTATGGGATGTAATCATCTACTTTCTTATAATTTCTGGTCCTTTTCATCTTGTTGTTAAAGCCGAAATTTGATTCATGACATCTTTAGATTCAATGTATCAAGTGGCCATCAATAAAATTCTTGTGAGATAAGGTTAAAATCTTTCTAAACTTAGCTATTTGGTGATCATATATGCATGCATATAATACTAGTACTACTGGTTTACTGGTGATTTTAATTAATTGTAATTCTAAATACACAAGAAAATTCATACATGGCTGACCAGCTACCCGCGTAAACGCTACAACAATATTAATGTCGAGCAAGTGGTCTCTATTTATATATATGTGTGTGTGTGTGCGCGCCCCTTATTGAAGAATTATTAAGTGCTCAATAAATATAATTTTTGAAAGGAATAAGAGAAAGACGCACCCCAATTTCGCTTAAAGAAATCAATATTAGTATTAACTTTTTATTAGTAAGTAACTAAAGGGATATAAAGTAGTGAGCTCCAACCGAGTGGAATCCTAGTTGTATTATAATAGTATGCAGCCACTAGCCAGTTGCCCTCAATAATTAAAAAGCATGCTATTATACATATCAGTCATCAAACTTTTCGTACTTCTTTAGTTCTAAAAAGTAGAGTACATATAAACTTGGCAATTGATGATAATCACCGAGTCTTCTATTGTTTGGACTTAAAATGGGTCTCTTCAAAGCATCTTTAAAAAGCAGTGGGGCGTGGGCCACTCCTTATTTATCCTTTTAGAGATTTTTGTTATGCATATTTCATGAGTCATGGATCAACGTCGCTAATTCTTCAATCCAAATCATTATGGCCAAGCACATAATTTCTTTTCCTTTTGATAAACGCCAAGTACGTAGCTAACCACGCGGAATGTACACCAATTGCCAACAAAATAGGAAACGATTATAACCACTGTCCCGCCACTTGGCATTCTCTCCAAGGTTCAGGACATAAACATATTTCTTCTTTTTTTTTTTCCTTTAAAATAAATTGAGAAGGAGGGATTTAAACTCAAACCCTCCATTTTGAAAAGAAGTTTGGTTATTACTATCAAGTCAAGCCTCAAACTAAAATCTAAATTCTATTAGTAAAATCAAGACATGTCAAATCTCTCGTATGAGTCATACAATTTGTCTCAAAAAAACCTCGTGTTTGCGTTTTCCGTACATAAGACGAACATATTTGAATCGAATTTTATTGAGCGATATTGAGCATTATAGCCATTGATTCAAAGTTTCAGCGGAGAAAATGTCAAGTTTTGATGTTTAGACCAGTACTCGCAAGTCATGCACAAAAAATGTACAATCAGTTTTAGCCTTTTAGGGGATTGATCATTAAGTTTTGCTATTATGTATCATATTGGTTGCTCCATCTCTTTGTGCTGCTTCTTTACTTTGTTTTGTTTTATTTTGTGACTATACTAAAATTTGGAGTTTTGACCACATCAACTAATGTAAAGATTAAACAAACAACCATTTATCCATTTCGGAACAATCCAAAAAAAAAAAAAAAAAAGAAAGAAGCTACCATTTATGCTACACTTTCACCTCTACTATATTAATTGTTTTGCGTATAAATTTTTATACTTCATTTAGTGAATACCCGTTGTTTTTCTTCTTTTATTTTTACAAAGAAATAATTGGTTCCAATTTATATACTAAAGTATGTCAATTTTTACTGAGTAAATGAGTTCATATACCGGATATAACAATTGATAATTTGATATATTGGATTCAAATTTTATATCAAGTATAGAGTAACTCGGTTAAAATTTTATATCAACACATACATTTCGTTTTTTTGCTAGAAACCCCTATCATATATTATACTTAGTGAAAATAAGGCCTTTACGGCCTTTTTAAAATGGGCGTGTTTATAGTGGGGCTATCCAAATATAGCCCTGTATGAGGCCATTCATTGAAATCCATTTGATTTAAAATCAATGGCTTGAATAAGTTGTCTATTGTGAGCTGCATCGTAGTCAATTGTTTTTCAAGTGTTCTTCTTCTTTTTGCCTCAGCCGCTTTGATGGCTCATGAACGACGCATCTTCTAATTAACCTTCTTTGAAAAAAATAGTTAATGACACCTAGAATCTTCTTCTTGGCTTGATGGTAATCTTTCTCAACTAGGATTATCCCTAAAATTTTTGTATAGACCTGTGATTCTGTAAACTTTACACTTCATTTTTGTACTTTTTCTTTTGAAATCCATATTTGACTCAGAAGCCACCATTGTTGCAGACCAAAAAGCTTGAAAAAGAAAGCCATAGTCTTGTTTAAAAGGAGAAGCTGCGATCCACTGTAATGGGTTCGTTTAGCCGGCACAATCATCTGAATAAATTTGCCAACTGAGCACCATAACATAAGTGGGTTCATTTCTGGATACACTACTCAGCTTTGTGTCTTCTTCTCTTCTCCACTTCTTTTCGACCCAGATCACTTGAAGAAAAAGTCTGCAATTTCGAATACCCTCTTATTCCCTTAAGAGATCAAAACAGAGCCCATGATTCATATAAGAAGAAAGTATAGGTTATAAGCTCAAGTGGGTTCTCCGATTTCCAAAGCTTAAACATTTTTTTTTTTCCCCAAATAATGCTCAAGAAACTTCAAACCCACCATCGCTCCTTGCATGTCATAGCTTATTCTTTTAATAATACTCAATAACAAAACAGGGCATAAGATTTGTTTAAGAAGAAATATGAGTTATAAGCTCAAGTGGGTTCTCAGATTTCCAAAGCTTAAACCTTTGTTTTTGTTTTTTTAAAATATTTTTTTAATAATAATTAAGAAGTTTCAAACCCACCATCTCCCTTTCACCACAGGTTTTATGTCTAATTGAAACTAGAGAAAGAAAAACGCAAAAGAAATAGAAACAAAAGAAACTAGGATAAAGAAGGAACTCTCTTGGAGAGGCAGAATTAGAAGGACGAAAAGAGGATGAAGAGAGAGAGAGAGAGTAAGCTAGAAATCAAGAGTCGTAACCAGAGTTCGCCATCTCTAGTAGGAAAGGAAGGGGAAGGCAAAACTAATTCTGGTCTCAAAATCGGGTCAATCCTCTGAGTTGCGATCTATATTTCTCAACTTATTACACCCTAATATAAACCATTGATTTTAAATCAGACGCCAAATATTTGGTGGCCTCATTTAGGGCTATTTTAGGAGAGCCCTATATTAGATCCGGCCTTTAAAATACGATGGAATCTGTTTTTTAAAGATTCGGTATAGCTTTTATTAAAAAAAATACCATTCTAAAAAATATTTAGAAAAATATCATTTTCTAAAATAGTAACTAACAACAAGAAACCAATTTTTGAGTACTATTAACTAATAACCAAACTAAAGGTACTTATAACTGGTATATAACTGGTAACTGGTAACCATTTTTCAGAAACGGATAATTAATAACCATTTTAAAAATAGTATTTTTCTAAAAATATTTTGAAAAGTGATATTTTTACGGAATTAACAAAAAAAAAAAAAACTTCCATATTTTTGTTTTTATGGTAAAAGTTTTAGAAACCCTTATACTTATCAATAGGACCTGGAAGCAGCTGGCCCATATCAATAGGATTCTTACAAATCTATGGAGACCAAATTCAATAAATTGAAAAATATCTGCATAGGCTCCCCAATTAAAAAGTGTCATTTTCCAAAAATAGGATTAAAATGTGATCCTTTTAAAAAAACTGGATTCGAAATATGAATTTTTTTAAGTCCACCAAATAACATATGCCACCTACAACGACCTATGTAACCTCTTTGGTTACCAAGTAACTAAGTGGGTGAACTTCAGTATCCTTCTTCGTTACCAGATAACCGAATGGGTGCTCATAAATACCTCTTTGTGGGTGTACTTGTTTTAATATATTACATCCGACCTGCATTACGTGGGATTTCAGAAGTCTCATTCGATCTAATCCCCAAAAAACCTTTCAATCAATCTAGTTTAATCTACGAATGTATGGATTGCCTCGATTACTTTAGATAAGTTATTTGGGTATAATTAATAAGCCCTTATATCTGAGCTTTATGTTGATTTTTGGTTATGAATTATTTATTTTTAGCATAAGTTGAGCCTTTGTATTTTAGAAAGTAATAATTTATATAATAAAATTTTACACCTTAAATTACACCTAATAGAAAATTTTACAACATATATGAATTATAAAGAAATGTATAAATTATATGTATAAAATTTTTAATATGTAATTTTAAGTGCGGATATGATTGGATCGATTACTTTCAAAGTAAAAGTAAATCCAAATTCGCAATAGTATAGATTTCAGAAATTCAATTTCGTGTGGATTGGATTAGATCGTGAGAATTTTGAATACCTCTACCTCCTTGGTACTAACCTATGATAAAATACTATGCGCTAATTAGAAAGTGTCATTTCTAAACATGAGAATTTTAAGGTGATATTTTGAAAAGTGGCATTTAAATTGTGGCATTTTCAAAAAAAAAGAGCAAGATTTGTAATGGGATATTTTTGAAAACTTGATCTGTTGGGACAACTTTAAAAACGTGTGAAAATTACACCTAATATCCATTTTTTAAAACTTATTTCAAAAATACCCGTTTTTAAAACATCTTTCAAAAATACCTGTTTTATGGTCCACATTTCATATGAAAAATATGAGTGGTCCACATTTACAGTGTAAATTTTATCCATGAGGTACACATTTCATGTGTAAAATATGAACGGTACACATTTTAAAATGTGTGCCAATTTTGAGTGTAAATTTTATTCATGAAATGTGGACCGTAGTATACATTTAATATATGAAATATATACTGTGGTCTACATTTCATGTGTAAAATAGTGATGGTCTATATTTCTTCAAAAAAATGTACAAAAATGGGTATTTATGAAATAAAAATAAAAAATGGGTATTTATGAAAATATGGTTTTAAAAACGGGTATTTATGAACTTTTCCCTAAAAACGTTGTATAAATTTTGTTAGTATATCAGCATGTGTTCGTGTATCACTTTTATATCAATATATCAACTTCTGTGTATCAATTTATCAATTATTACGGGTCAATATATCATTTTGTATTAAGTATACCAATATATAAGGTTTGTTTATTTGTATAAATTAATAAACTGATATACATATACAAAAGTTGATATATTTTAGCTTTTTTAATAAACTTGACCATTTTGTAAAATCTTTTGATAAACTTGTCCACCTTTTAATAGTATAATTTGAAGAAAAAAAAAGGGGTCATTCTTGCATAGGACCCATAATTCAGTTATTTAGCTAAAAAGCTCCCATATATATCCCAAAAATTTAGGAGTTTTGGACACTTATACCTATCTTTTTAAAAATAATACCAAAAAAACGATCTCCAAAAAATAATTAAAATTCCGTACAATCTTTGTTGGCATTTTTCTTAATACTTCAACTAAAAAACGCGGTGGTATTTTCGTAATTTTTACTATCTTTTTAAAAAACAGTCTTTTAATATTAAATGAGCTAGAATAACCGTGGTAGCTTTATGGCCTAGTGATTGGGCAACAAATGATTAAGTCACCAACATTGGTTGATGGGGCTCGAGCCCCAATATTGACATTTTAGGTTTTTTTCATTATTTTAATTTTTTTTCTCTTTATTTTTAATTTTATCCCTTTTTAATATTAGTTACAAATAATTACCAATTTAGAAACTAATTTCTGTTAACAAAATTAATCAAATTGGTCATTAGTTTCTTCTAGTTTTTTTTTTCATTATTTTTTTTCTTTTTAAAGTTATCTACATGTAGAAACCAAATTAGTTATTAATTTTCGCTAACAAAACTATTCAACTTGATCATTAATAATAATTCCCTCTTTTTTCTCAATTTTATTTTTCTTTTTTTTTTCAAATTATTTTTTCTTTTCCTATTTTTTAATTATTTTTGCCTTTCACTTTATTCTTTTTTTTTTTTTAATAAACACTAACTTTTTTTTTTCCTATTCTTATATAAGTAAGTCACATGAAACCACAAAGATTTCTAGGAAACCAGTTTGGTTTCTTTTTAACAGAATACTCTGTAGGTAAGTAAGTTGAAAGAAACCACAAAGGTTTCCTGGAAACCAGTTTGGTTTCTTTTTTTGCGGAATGTCCTATAGGTAAGTAAATCACAGGAAACCACAAAGATTTACCAATTCGGTTTTCTTTTAGCGGAATGCCATGTACGTAAGTAAATTATGGGAAACTACAAATATTTCTTAGAAATCAGTTCAGTTTCCTTTCAGCGGAATGCACTGTACTTAAGTAAATCACAGGAAACTATAAAGATTTCTTTTTAGCGGAATGCCATGTACGTAAATAAATTAGAATAAACCACAAATGGTTCCTGGAAACTAGTTTGGTTTCTTTTTATTAGAATACCAAATCACAAAGATTTTCTAGAAACCGGATTAGTTTCCTTCTAACAGAATGTCCTATATGTAAGTAAATCACAGGAAATCACGAAAGTTTCTTAGAAACCAATTTGGTTTCCTATTAGCGGAATGGCCTTACAGGAAACCAGAAAGGTTTTCTTTTGCGAAATGTCCTATACGTAAGTAAATCACAGGAAACCACGAATATTTCCTAAAAACCATTGTGGTTTCCTTTTTGCAAAAAGTATTGTAGCTAAATAAATCAAAGGAAACCACAAAGGTTTCTAATTAACTACTGGAAACTATCATAGTTTTCTTTTTGCAAAATGCAATGTACCTAAGTAAATCACAAGAAACCATATAAATCATTGTGGTTTCCTTTAGCATAATACTATGTAGCTAAGTAAATCACAGGAAACCAATAAATTTTCTTGAAAACTATTGTGGTTTCTATTTTGCAGAATGCTCTATAGCTAAGTAAATCACATAAAACCATGAAAGTTTCATATAAACCATTGTGGTTTCTTTTTTAAATCATAAGAAAATAATGAAAGTTTCCTGGAAACTATTGTGGTTTCCTTTTTGTAGAATGCTCTTTAGCAAGAATTGAGTAAGACATTGAACAAGGACGATGCAGAATATAATCAAGTTCTCAAATTAAGTAATTATATTTTTGAAGTAAAAGCAACATAAAACTATTTAATACTAATTTAGATTTTGATTTCAAGAATAGCAATAATCAACTTAGTTTCTAGTTCAAACTAATTTGGTTTCTGATTTCTATTTCTTGATTAACTATTAGATTCTAATGACCACAACCAATAGTTAGAAACCAATAGTAAAAATAGTTTCTAGCTTCTAATATTAGTTTAAAAAAAAAAGAAAAAGAAAATGAGTTTTGGAAAATGAATTCAAAAAAGAAAATACAAAAAAAAGAATAGATAGAGGAAAAAAGACTTATAATAAATAAAAAAACAAAAGCTAAAAAAAAAGTAATAAAGTTCGATGTGAAAAGAAAAATTAGAAAGAGAAAATGAAAAAGAACAAATAAAGAAAAAAAGAAGATAACAAAGAAACATAAGAGAATAAGGGGAAAAAAAAAGTTCAGGAAAAAGAAAAAAGGTTCAAGAAAAAGGAAAAAGAAAAAAAGTTGCAGAGTTAGGAATTGATCCCATGATAGGAAAGGACTATGCTAATCGATAGAGCCAACAATATTCCTAGATAGTTTTGAATATTTTTTTATTATAAATAGTTTTTTACAAAAGATGATTTTATTTACGGAAATACCACCGCATAACTTATAATTTAAAAAGTGGCCTATTTTAATAAAAATGTCTTACAAAAAGAAGTGTATTGGGCCGGGTCATATTTTAGGCATTATTTTTCTAAAAATAGTACAACATGTCATTTTTCCAAAATTTAGGGATAAGGACCCACCAAGAGTCTTTGGGCCTCAAATAACTTTTTTAATGGAGTTTTATGTACGGGCATTTATAAGAACAATTTTTGGACTTTTTAAGGAGTAACATGTGAGAGAAACAAATCATTTTCTTGAACTACCCTTATTAAATGCTGTTATAAATTTTGTTCAAAAAGTTATTTTCCCCCTAAACTTTCTTCCTTTCCCCTCTCATCTTCTTTCTCATTTCTTCATCTTCATCGAAAAAGGTCTCATTTCTCTCTCTATCTCTCTCCAGGAAATAAATTCTACCTTTCTCTCACAAAGCATTTTCTTCAACAAATATTTGTTCAATTTTAGCTCCATATGACGGCATTCCATATATTACATATTTTTTTTTGTATTTTCCCATGGATAATTTCTGTTTTCTCTTAGAGCCTGTTCGATACACTTTTATCTTCTGTTTTGTATATAAATAAACAAAAATTTACAAATCTTTTTGGAAAATATGCTTGGTAACATTAATTTTGTTTTCTATTTAGGGCATGTCAATAGTGGAGTCGCAGAAATAAAGCCTTATATAGGGTTGTGGTTTGCACATTGTCGGATTTAAAATCAACAATCGTGATTGATGGTTTTATGTGGGAAAAAATGGGCTCAAATCCACGTAATCTCTTCTCAGTATTTTTAATTTTTGCTTGTTTTTTTGAATTTTTTTCACTTACTTTATCCATATGTCTATCTACCATTTTCACTTTCAGTGACCCCAGTGCGAAACATCGAAAAATTACTAATATTGGACGGCTTTGCAGTGGGAGCACTTCTCAGTGTTGGAGTTTCCATAGACAATGTAAGCTATATCATCCATAAGAATGCCCGACATTAGGGTTCGATCGAAAGGTCTCCTTCAAGCCAGTCGACCTCAAAATACTTCGAGGCCGTACTCTTTACCAAGTGAAGCAATCCAACGGCGATCATGAATAGAGATTCGGGGACTGAAAGAACCATTTCAAATCCATAGTTATGATCTAGCGACATGCATCTACACCACTCTCGCTTTGATCCCCTGATCCAAGGGCTTTTCATCGATAATCACAGGGAATAACGGCCACTCCCAGCAAAGCTCACCCCCAAATCACAAATTAGGGTTTTGCAATTTTCAGTTTTTGGAAACAAATCAATTATGGAGATTCAGCCCCAATAAAAAACTAGGTTTTAATAAACAAATTAGGAACTAGAAAAGGACAAATAGACTGCCTAAAGGCTCTTCTTTCTCTCTCCCTATGTTTTAGTGTTCATTTAAAGAACAATTTTGTTTAGAGAGAGGTATATACTGTATATATATATAAACAAATAATAGTATAATCCTTCTTTGTCTTTTTTCTCTCTTAAATTTTTTTTTCTGGTAAAATTGGTTCATCCAGACAAGGAAAGGACTTTCTTGGGGGTGGTTTGCTCCAAAAGAGTCAAAGAAAGTGAAAATAGTGATTACTTGATCTCAATTGCTAAATATTTTTACAAGTTTTAATGGGTATTGGATAGACACATCGATACAGAAAGTAAAACAAATTCAAAAAACAATCAAAAATTAAAAATAGCGAGAAGAGATCACGTGGATTTGAGCCCATTTTTTCCTATAAAAAACTATCAATCACAATCGTTGATTTTAAATCTGACAGTATGCAGACTGCAATCCTACATAAGGCTTTATTTTCGTGATCCTATTGTAGACGTGTCCTTAAAAAAATTGTAAACAAAATTTTTAAAAATAATAGAAGTGAGAATTTTTCACTTCCAAAATTTTTTTATAACAAAAAGTAAACCAAAAGTAGTAATTTTATAAATAAAATTTTCAAGTGGTATTTTCATAAATAAACTTTTAAAGTAATATTTTTATAAATAAAATTTTAAAAATAGTATTTTCATAGACTGTTTTTTAGACAAATTTTTAAAAGTGATATTTTTCTAAATAAATTTTTAAAAACCGCATTTTTCTAATTACTTTTTTATGTTTAAGAAGCATATTTTTGTTTTTTGTTTTTAAAAATAAAAATTATTTGATGTATTACTAAGCAAGTTTTTTATTTTTAAAATTTAAAAATATAAACAAAGTTTGTTTTTGTTTTCAATTTTTATAAACAAAAACTTGAAAGTGCATCCAAGCATAACCTTAGGAAATGGTTATTTTTTCTATTTCAATTGATTGAGAATGTTTCCAAAAGCTTAACAATTATAGATCTATCATTTATTATAAAATATAGTTATTTTTTCTATTTCAATTGATTGAGAATGTTTCCAAAAGCTTAACAATTATAGATCTATCATTTATTATAAAATCATCTGAGTATTGTTTTCAAAAACTGTAGCTTGTTATTATTATTATTATTATGATGATGATGATGATGATGATGATGATGATGATGATGTTGTTGTTGTTTTTTTTTTTCTTTTTTTACGATATAATGTTGTTGTTACTGATGCTGTTGTTTGATATTCTATTTTCGTAATGAGCTTATTATGTACTGACAAGTGATATAAAAATACGAGAAATTTAGGTGGATGGCCAAAATTTTAAATTTGATTAAGTAGATGTCCACTTTTAAAATTTTATAGCTAAATGTCCAAGTATATATATTTTTACACTTGGTAGATGCACATACCAATTTTAGTTACTTTACTGAAACGTACTGGGTATATAATGTTTTATACTTAGTATATAAAATTTTACACTTGGTATATATGTATATATACTGGATATTTTACTATAACATTTGATAAAGGGACATTTACTGAAATTGGGCCCAAAATTTGGTCATATTTCTATAAGCCCCAATAAATACTACCTGTATGCAAAAAAAAAAAGTTTCCATGTCAAATTATCTACCTTTTAACAAATAAGATCCCAAACACCAAAAAAGTCGCATACTTAAATGATAGACTGCCCAATGTCACTCTTAAAAATGTTTTCTTCCTTGTGCAATACATGGTAGTAGAGTTCAAAGGAGGTCTTCTGCTTGAAGTTTTTTTTTTTTTTTTTTGAAATAAATCTTCTGTCTGAAGTTAGGGTTATATATACATGCTACAATCAAAACCTAATGTAGTTATATACACATGCTACAATCAAAACCTAATGTTGTAAACCCGTCATACTGGTTTAGTCAAATTATGTAATTGTCAACTATTAGTGTGATAATCGCTATATGACATTTATTATTTTGAGTAAGGAAATTTCATGTTTCATATAATACGCAGTTAAATTCATGAAATTCAAGTAGTGAATTAATTTCTTGAGTAACGATTAATTAGAGCACTTACAAAACTAATTAAGTAAACGTGTGTTACATCAAGTTATAAGTCGTAAGCTGGTTTTACACTACGACAAAACAAGAATAGAGCAGTGACATTAAATTCCAAAGTCGCCGCTTGTCGCCGCTAAAGGTTCGCTGGTATAGACCCCCTAAAGTGGCGACAAACATTATCCCCGCTAAAACGTGGACAGAAATGCCATCCGGCAGACCTTTAGCAGCGACAATTTCAAAATTGTCGCCGCTGTATTTTTATTTAGAGTGGCGACAAGTGAATTTTATTTAATTAAATAAATAATTAATTTAGTAACCTAAAGCGGCGACAAGGTCCCTTTTTTAATTAAATAATTATTTACTTAATTTGGTAACTAATTGTCGCCGCCTTATATAGAATTTATTTTTTAATTAAATATTTAATTATGTAATTAAAATATTACTTTTTATATATTTAACTATTAAAAAATAACAAGTAATTAAACTTTAAATAAATAAAAAATATATTAAGTTAAACAAAATATATTAATAATTAGTAAAAATAAATAAAGTAATATTTTAAATGACATTAAAATTAAAAAGTGCTGTCAAAAACTAAAAATATATAATGTTCTCTAAAAGTATAAAAAAGTCTACAAGTCTAAGTCTTCGTCCTCGGTTTCTTCACTGTCATCTTCTTGATGAGTCGGAGGAGGATAGGCGAAACAAGGTGGCAGTGGTAGAGGTGGGGGCATCGTGGTAAACGATGTCGAAGTAGACCCTAAATGGATAGGAGCAGAGGTAGACATGTTGACATCTGGTATTAGCGATGACAAAATCCTCTGCATATGCGCTATCTGTGCCGCCTGAGCCTCTATTGATCGCTGTTGTTGAGCGATCATCTCCTGAGTAGCCACCTCTCGTTGCTGGGCTGTCATCATATATTGCTGGCCATCGTGTATGTATCGTTGGACATCCTCAGAAACTGGCGGTGTAAAGTCTGGTGGTACAGATCTAGTACTGGAATCGGACTTACTCAACTTACGTCCGATATCTCTCCTAAATCCGCGACGTGTAACGAGAATCTCATCTTCAATATGAGCATCAGTGACAGAAGTGGATGAGTTCGAACCAAATTGGGAAGATGCTTGAGACTGAGCGTTATAAATCTCAAGCATCTTATTCTGCAAAAAAGATTAAAATTAGTATATAGAAAAAAAAATTAGAGATTTAGTTTTAAAAAATTAATTAATGACATACTTAATTGGCCTTAAACTGTGCACTCGGCCATCCAGTCCGCTCAGTGAAGTGGTCTGAAACTCTCAGCAACAGGTTGAAGCTCGTCAGTAGTAGGATTACACTGTAAAAATATTTAAAAGGACATAATTTATTATTAAAAGTTAATATTTTTAAAATAAAAAGTATTATAAGAAAAATCGTAATTTTATTATCTTCTTATATCGTTTGTGAGCAATGGAAGCGGCTTACTGTTTGCTCACCGCCAACTGACGCACTCTATTTGTAGTATTTCTTTCAAACATCACCTATAAGAAAAAAAAAATTATAATATAATATTTTATTACTTAAAAATAAATGAATAAGTGATAACTACACCCTAAACTCTGGGGAGTCAAAAAGGTCGCAACAATGCCCCCATGTCGTGGCATCCATCTTGTTAGGTACTTTGGAACGTGCCATCGCCAAGTCAAGAGTATTTTTGTCACCCTCAATGAGCCTGAAATGCTCATTAAGATCGGTCTTCCAATTGCTATATATATCCACCACGGTCTTGAGGATGCCATCCCTGACATGGGCGAAGTCATCGCTGTTGTTGTCAAGATCTTTGTACTCAAAAAATTCCTACAATTACAAAAAATATCATTATATCATAACTGTATACAGAATTCATAACATTTAATAAATGCTATATATTTTTTACCTCGACAACAGGAATGATCTTCCTCTTTTGCTCAGTAGGAACCGACTTCCAATTTTTGTACCATGGATCCACATTCTGTCGAACAAGCACGCCAATCAATAGGGGAAAGTATTTTTGATAGTCGTCGACTGGGCGCCAAATGCCTCCTGTCTTGTCGAATTTGTATCCTTGCCCATTCCATCCAGATAAACTACTACGAGCTGAAAAATCATTTATAGTCCATATCAATATAGCTCATATTTTAAACATTTTATTATCAACGACATCTCTCGTTTCAACTCCAACATGCCATAAATGCTTCAACTCATCCACCAACGTTCTTAGAAATACATCAATATCCTTTATAGGAGATTGCGATCCAGGAATTAAAAGAGACATAATAAAATAAGCCTTTTTTATGCATAGCCACGGAGGAAGGTTATAATTAGTCAAAACCACTGGCCACATGCTATATGACAAACTCATGTTGCCAAATGGATTAAACCTATCAACAGCCAATCCCAAACGAACATTTCGTGGTTTTGAAGCAAAATCTGGATACTTCATATCGAAATATTTCCATGCTTCACCGTCAACAGGATGTCTCAACACTCCTTCCTCTTTTGAACGACCCTTAAAATGCCACTTCATTTCTTTTGCAGTGTGTCTGGACCCATACAGATGCTTCAATCGTGGTGTTAATGGAAAATACCGTAATACTTTGTGCAGTACCTTCTTTCCCTTCGTATTTTTGTCTACCCATCGACTCGTACCACAAACAAGACAATTCTCCATGTCACCATTCTCTTTCCAAAATAATGCACAGTCATATTGGTATACATGAATAGACTTATATCCCAAACTTAACTTAGACATCCACTTCTTTGCATCATAATGCGATCGTGGTATCTTATTGTCAGCTGGAAATGCATCTTTCAATAATTTCAATAAACTATCAAATGACTTATTGGTCCACTTATGCATTACTTTCAAATGCATAAGTTTGACCAAAAAGTTCAAAGATGAGTAACTAGTGCATCCCGGATACAACTCAGCTTCCACTTCAGAGAATAACTCATCATATTGTTGGCCAGTTACAGATGGTCTCATTACCACATCATCTCCCATATCGTATTCGTTTTCACCACCATCTGCATTTTTTGGCTCAATAAAATCTTGCAATATGCCCACCATCTCATTTGCTGGATCAACATTTTCTACGTGAACATCATTACGAGAAAGATGAATCTCTACAACTTCTCCATAGAAGATCTAATTACTGTACGATGAATCAAACCCATTGTCTATCAAATGTGCTTCCAGCATTTCAACAGTCTGATGTAACACATTTCGACATATCAGACAACGGCATTTAACTTTGCCTTGGTCATTGACATATTATTTTGCCCTTTCAGCAAATGCAATTGCACTATTCCAATATGCATCACACCAATAATCTTGCAAATGTATCCAACTCTTGTCCACATGCATCCTTACTGTTATTATTGACAACAACTTAGTGTTCAGATAGAATAGTTTTGGATGATCATGCAAAATTTGTCCTAAATCCACCTTATCACTCCATTTCTAAAGGGTAAGGCCCTATCCCATTTAGGATTTCTTTGTTATGTGGTACATCATTCACTCAAATATTGCTCCGTTTACGTCGAAATTCTGGCAGCATCTCCCCCTAGCTCCCCTAAGTGTGGTACATATATGTACATACCCGGAGAACACAGAGAGATACCGTCAGAACTTGACCAAAGAACAATATTTATAAGTGAACGACAATACATAACGTATAATCCCAAACTGTCCAAACGGGACAATTCAAGAATCGCTATCAAGATGCATAATCTCTCATCAATTCCTGAACGGGTCTACGGTAATTTCTTTAGTGACTAAAATAATGCATGCATGTATTAAAGTCACTTTGTGTACAAATAAATGTACGCACTATGACTGTGACTACAACCTTTGTCAAGACATATCAACTCGTTTGGGTATTTTGTGAATTTTAAGGGGAATTTTAATATATTTTTTAATTTTTGAGTATTTTACTCACTATAAGAGTATTTTGGGTGTTTTATTATTCTAAGGGCATTTTGGGCATTCTGTGAATGATAAGGGGAATTTTATTATAATTTTTAATTTTTTGAGTATTTTACTCACTATAAGAGTATTTTAGGTATTTTATTATTCTAGGGGCATTTTGGGTCTTTTGTAGATTTTAAGGGGAATTTTAATATGTTTCTTAATTTTTTGACTATTTTACTCACTATACAACTAGTTTGAGTATTTTATTATTCTAGGGACATTTTGGGTATTTTGTAGATTTTAAGGGGAATTTTATTATATTCTTTAATTTTTTGAGTATTTTACTCACTATAAGAGTATTTTGGGTATTTTATTATTCTAGGGGCATTTTGGGTATTTTATGCATTTTAAGGGGAATTTTAATTTTTTAATTTTTTGAGTATTTTACTCACTATAAGGGTATTTTGGGTATTTTATTATTCTAGGGGCATTTTGGGCATTCTGTGAATGATAAGGGGAATTTTATTATAATTTTTAATTTTTTGAGTATTTTACTCACTATAAGGGTATTTTAGGTATTTTATTATTCTAGGGGCATTTTGGGTATTTTGTAGATTTTAAGGGGAATTTTATTATATTCTTTAATTTTTGGAGTATTTTACTCACTATACGGGCATTTTGGGTATTTTATTATTCCAGGGGCATTTTGGGTATTTTTTAGAATTTAAAGGGAATTTTATTATATTCTTTAATTTTTGGAGTATTTTACTCATTATAAAGGTATTTTGGGTATTTTATTATTCTAGGGGCATTTTGGGTATTTTGTGGATTTTAAGGGGAATTTTATTATATTCTTTAATTTTTGGAGTATTTTACTCATTGTAAGGGTATTTGGGTATTTTATTATTCTAGGAGCATTTTGGGTATTTTGTGGATTTTAAGGGGGATTTTATTGTATTCTTTAATTTTTTGAGTATTTTACTCATTATAATGGTATTTTGGGTATTTCATTATTCTAGGGGCATTTTGGGCATTTTTTGGATTTTAAGGGGAATTTTGTTATATTCTTTAATTTTTTGAGTATTTTACTTACTATAAGAGTATTTTGAGTATTCTACTATTCTAGGGGCATTTTGGGTATTTTAAGGGAAATTTTGTTATATTCTTTAATTTTTGGAGTAATTTACTCATTATAAGGTATTTTGGGTATTTTTTTATTCTAGGGGCATTTTGGACTTTTTTTGGATTTTAAGGGGAATTTTATTATATTCTTTAATTTTTTGAGTATTTTACTTACTATAAAAGTATTTTGGATATTTTATTATTCTAGGGCATTTTGGGTATTTTAAGAAGAATTTTATTATATTCTTTAATTTTTGGAGTATTTTACTCATTATAAGGGTAATTGGGGTATTTTGGGTATTTTATTATTCTAGGGATATTTTAGGTATTTTGTGGATTTTCAGGGGAGTTTTATTATATTCTTTAATTTTTTTGACTATATTACTCACTATAAGGGTATTTTGGGCATTTTATTATTCTTGGGGCATTTTGGGAATTATGTGGATTAAGGGAATTCTATTATAATTTTTAATTTTTTGAGTATTTTACTTATTATAAGTGTATTTTGAGTATTTTATTATTCTGGGGGCAATTTGGATATTTTTTTAATTATATAGGTATTTTTGGGTATTTTTTAATTTTATGACTATTTTAGTTAACAAATTAATTCATTATTATTCATTTCATTTATTAATTCTAATAAAATAAAATCTTAACCTCAAAAGTTTCTAACTCATAAACTAAAATAAAAAATATTAACAAAAATCAAAATTTAACACAAAAAAATAACCAACTGAACCATTCTTTATACTCAATCAACATTTTCAAAACATAAACATCATCAATATCCAATAAAACTAATAATATAATTAACCACTCATCAAATCTAATGTTCTCCAATAAAATTAATATTATAATCCAATAATCCAATAATCTAATATCCATTAAAACTAATAATATAATCCAATAATCAAATATCCAATAATCAATTATAATTTCGTATCCAATATAAAAAAAACACAATAAATATTCATAATCCTAATAATATAATACTCAAACAAAACTCAAACTAAAACTATATCAATATCTGATTTTTCGTAATATTACAACATTCATTTTACTTAATATTAAAAAACTAAATTCACACAACCATAAAT
Source organism: Trema orientale (assembly GCA_002914845.1). NCBI lineage: Eukaryota > Viridiplantae > Streptophyta > Magnoliopsida > Rosales > Cannabaceae > Trema > Trema orientale. The sequence continues at coordinate 202,518 of JXTC01000385.1, read as the reverse complement.
TACCTAATATTATAAATTTACCTAATATTACAATATTTATTTTTAATTATTTAAATAAAAAACAAAACCATAAATTAACCAAAAACTAACCTATCAAGCTTTCAGTGGCGACAGTGGCAACGGAGGTGGCGAAGGCGGTGGCGGCTGACCGGGGGAGGAGGCGGTGGTGGCCGCAACTAAATACCAAAAAAAATTCAATAAAAATTGAAAAAAGAGAAAAAAAGATTGAAAAAAAATTAAATAGCCAAAAAAATACTTACTAGAAGGAGGAACTGATTTCTTGGATGAGAGAGATAGAAGAGAGAGGGAGAGAGAGGAGAGAGAGAGAGATATGCAAAAATGGTGAGGAAGACGACCGGTTTCTGGGTATAGAAACCGATCATCTAAAGCAGTGACTATTGTCGCCATTTTAGATAAATTGTCGCCGCTTTAAATGAAATGCACCGTTTCATTTAAAGCTCAAAAAACTTATTGCGGTCAGTTTGACTGCCTAAATTTTCGTGAAATATCTAAAGCGGCGACAATTTAAAATCAAAACTTAAAGCGGCGACATTTGTCTCCGCTTTAAATATTCAATATAAAGCGGGGACATTCTTAATTTTTTTTTACATCTTTTACATTTATTATAACTATTTTAATGTATTTATAATATGTTAATCTAATAGTCGTCGCTTTAGAGCAGATATTTTTACACGTTTTCTGAAAGTGGTATCAGTTAGTGCACTCCTTCTAAAGCGGCAATAAACGTCACCGTTTTAGACTTTTTAGAGGGAAATTTTGGCGCGGTCAGCACGGCGACATTTATAGCCGCTTTAGTCTTTTTCATTTTTCCGAAAACATAAATATGCTAAAGCGGCGACTATATAATTTGTCTTGTCACCGCTTTAGATCTTACCTACAGTAGCGACAAATTGTTGCCGCTTTAGAGTCGTCGTTCTATTACTTCTTTGTTGTAGTGTTAAGAAATTTAAATATAATTGTTCCAGTTCTATTTCTAATGAGGAAAAACTAACTAAGATCATATGTCGTCTCATGGTGTGGGACCCGCCCCATAGCACATAAAATGATACTATTAATGAGTCTTGGAATTTGCGCCATTTCGAAATATAGCGATATTATGTATCAAATTTCGTTTCTCGACCTCACTAAATCCAAATTTGAAATCAGAATTCAATTTCAAGATCCTGAGCTTTTAACGGGCTTTAAATCCAAGAATTACAAAAATATCTCTTTTTAGAATTAATAGCTTTGGATTTCCAGTCGTGACAAGTTTTATGGTCACGCTTATGCATTAGGTTAACTCTGATATAAATTGATTAGGCTCCCTATCAAGTGCCACAAGGTTTCTAGGTGTCATCATCACCAAGAAGAAGCATCTAGAGTTTATAAAAATATCACTGAACAGTTTTTGTATTTTTTATTTTTCGTGCCTTTAACCTTATCTAAATATACTGAAATTTTAGTATGTTCTACTAGATAGAAATATTTTTCCATCAATACCTTATTTCCAGATCCATTAATTATTGAGTGAGTTATAATTTTTCTAAGTTAGGCAGTCAAAACTGTCTAATTCTAGTGACAGATTTTTTGTCCAGATTTCAAGGTCAATATCTCTCTCATTAAAATCCTAAGTTGAGTCACATAATAACTCTAAAAATTTTGAGTCTACTTTCATTTGCTTTTGGAATCAGGTCAATCCGATTTTTCTACAAAGAGTTATAAGTGTTGCAAGAAAGTATGTCACTAGAATTCCGTTTTGAAAATTACAAACTAACCATTCCAGTCAACCGGAAATGAGATTCGATCAACTAAAAATAACAATACTAAATTCTTGTGTTTTAACTACTTTCATATTTGGGTTTGAGTCTAAGGAGTTACTAATTCATCTAATTAAGTTAAGATGAATGCATAGAGTATGTTAAGCCATTGAATGAGAGCATAAAGGAAGTTTGAGTCTTAGATGATAACTAAATGAATTTTGTATTAATTGAATGCTCCAATTATTCTAACCAGAGTTAGCAGTCGCGCAAGAAAAAACAGTAAGTGATATTCGTGAAAGATATTAAGATAATTTACAAACAGGTAAGTAGAGAATTCATCTACAATGCAAGGATTAAATCTTGTGTGTATTATTTGTGTTTGCTTTAATATTGCGTTCAATTAAAACTGGTGAATATTGATGCCTGCACTTTTGTTGTTGATATTACTCGTGATTTGTTAAGTTTATGCGAGTTTCATGAGCTATAGCATCAATTTAGGTAAAAATATCGTTATAACTTGATGAAACTTACTATTAGCTATAAAGAATAAAAGGATTTTTTTTTATTTTTAAACAGAAAAACATTTCAAAAAGTTGCCAAATTACGGAATTTTTTAACTAACTCAATTGCTCCCAATTAAACGTAATAAAAGTAATTACATAGATATTGTTTCTAAATTATCTAGGAATTGGGGCATAAAATGAAATTAAATACCTAAATGTAATAGCACTAATGTATTATTAAATTTCTAAATGTAATAGCATTAAATTCTTAAGATTAAAATTACTTATTAGAGCAATATATTATTAAGAGGCCAAGGCAGCTGCCTAAGGCCCCCTTGAGCCGGTACTCGTTTCTAAATAAATTTAAAATGTTATTTAAAGTTTTGTGTTGTAGTTAAAAAAAAAATTAAAAATTGTATTTTCTGGTGATAATATTTTGATGACAATCTTGTACTAATATTCTGATTAAGTTATTAATTAATACGGGTTGTTACAAATGTACTAAACTTAATCTTCCACACACTCATACAACCGAAAAATACAAACCAAAATTAGAAAAAAGATACACCATAATTATCAGAAACTTATGTATCAAGCCAAAGAAATTTAATAATGTGAACCAAACACGCACGATAGATGCACAAAATGTCTCTCACACAACCTACATTATATCTATAAGAAAGATCATGTGCCAAATAGATGGAAAGATATACCAAATTATACATAATATAAATTATTTCAGATGAACCAAATAATCTATAGTGAGATCTACATAGTTATTTTTCAAAAAACTCGAAAAACGAGGTTAACCGCGCGTAGAATCCTTTGAGCTGGTACATGAAATCAAAATATATTACTAATTAATGATTATAAATAGTAAACCCAAATCAAGACCTTACGGGAAAAAAAAAAAAAGAAAAGAAAAAGAAGACTATAAATTTCCAAAACAAATTAATCTTTAAACGAAAATACCCTGAATCTTAAGCACATAATATTGAAACGTAGAACAAGAAATAGCAACGCAAAATTCGGAAAAGAAAAAGAAAAAGAAATATCAATTGTGCAAGAAGACAAATAGTGGCTAGAAATGAAGAAATCATCGAAGAAAACAATATATCATTGAAGACGTTAGAGAAGAATAAGATTAAAGCTCCATTCAAGATGAAATTTCTATCGGAAAAGAAGAAATTGCTAGAGAAGACTAGATTTCGTCAAAGATATCATCGAAGAACAAGAACTCCATGAAGCTCATTTGGGGGGAGAGAGAGAGAGAGAGAGAGAGAGAGAAAGGCAAAAAGAAATCTAAAAACTTCAAACTAACAAATGGATATTTAGCTATAAAAAAGGTCATTGATCTTTAAATTAATAAATAAGGTCATTTACAAACGGAAAGTTTTTACACCCACCCTAAATTCTCTAAGAAAAACTTCGAGTATCGATAGTGCAAATATAATGATCTTACATGATCCAAGAGTAGGGCCCATATACAATTCTTGTTCTCCTTTGAAAAAAAAATTGAAATTTACTAAATGAGGTCATTTACTAGTAGAAATTTTTAAAAAAATATCACCCACCCTAAATTCTCTAAGAAAAACCCCTTGTGATGAAATCCGAAACAAGGATAATGCCTAGGACCGTTCTACAATCAGATTCGGATGGAAAACCTCGGCCCAACACCTATAAAGAGATGTGAACCTTGGTATAAAGAAAGACGCCACAATTAAAGATGGAAAACTCGATTGATAAGTCAAGAGATGAACGCCACAGAGAAATCTGATAAATTCGAATAAGTTCTCAAAGAACCAAAGAAAAATTACTCTCAATTTTTCTGAATTATAATCTGATCTTTTAATTAAGCTAATGGCTATTTATATACATATGGACCACGAAATTGGCTGCTAAAAATCCCCTAAAAAGCTTCCCAAAATAAGAAAAGAAAACTAAAATATCCTAATTTGAATTCTGAAGGTTGAATTCCTACAATTACCCTAAAACAAATCTACTTCACAATAAAAAAAGAAAGTATCTTAATTGGTATGCATGCCTTACAACTCAACAATAAAACTAATAATAAATAAATAAGAAACGTAATTTAGTTAGTTGCAGCCAATTATTCTCCTTGATGAGTCAACTTCGTGTAAGTCACCAAAATCTGGAAACTAAGCTTTAATTCACGCACCCTTAAGCAATCATCTTTTGAGAGTCTTTTCTAGATTATTCTAAAGCTTGAATCATGGAAATCCAACCTTGTGGACCACATGGAACATCATCCTTGGGCCTCCAAGAATTCATCTCAGTCCAAATGCTTTGAATCAGTCCATTGAGAGACTCCTTGAATCTTTTAGCTTGAGCTCTTGTAATCGGTCCAATTGGAACTTGAATTGGCTCCTTTGTAACCGTATCTTGATTTGCATCATATACAATTCTTATTCTCTTTTGACAAAAATTGAAATTTTAGCCAGTTTATCCAAACTTTGGAGAAATTTTGTCGAGAATCATTCTATAGTTCTATTTCATTTTTCGGTTAAATAAGAGGAGAACATTTTCCAATTAGTCTTTGCTAGAAGGTATTTCTGAGAACAAGATCCGAGGACAAAACCCCAGGTAGGAGGCTTCCCATAGGGGTTCTAAGTATAAAATCTTAGGATTTTCCTTTATCCAAGGACTATGCTTCCCGAAGATTGCATGTTCCCAAAGAGTACATGTATCTACTCGCAGGATATTTGAGCACTCAGGTTGTTTATATCCTGAGCAACCGAGCACGTGATTGAGAAAGAGTCGGCCCTTCCCGTGCACCCAACAGGTTTGCCCATCGGGTAAAATGAAAACTTGACTCATACCCTCAACAGACAAGACTAGTCCCGAAAGTCTAATGGGACACTCATAATATCTGTATATTTTAGTTTTGATTTATTAAAGACGAATAATAAACTCGAGTTACATATAAACTGACCCAAGACAGTACTCATTGTTAGAGCTAGGTCTAAGTCCCTTAACCTCTCTACTTATTTTTTTATTCTTAAGTGTCATTGATTTTCTAATAAATAATTAATTCATGACCAATCATAAATTTTTAATTTTTATTAACTATTAACGAAAACAATACACTTATTGTTCAAGGCTCGAATCAATACTTAATATAATGTCTCTTCTAATTTCTAATAAGTGAAGAAATGGATTCCATATCTGTGAAATATTTTCCTATCTAATTATAACATTACATCTTCAAAGTACTAAAATATTGGTATGTTATTATAATAGACCTTACTCATATAAATCAAAAGATACAATATAACAAATAGGAGTTCATATTTACTCATGATTAAGGTGAATCAATATATAATTATCGGTTGATGAATATGAACTCTCTACATCCTAACGGAGTTTATTAGAGATTCATTTTCATCTTGGTTCAGTTCTATATAATCTCTATTATATATAATGTCTCTATTTTAATGTTTCCATATTTATAATTGGGATAAATTGTAGTACTCATTTTTTCGAATAAAGGCTAGAGGAGAGGATAATAGGACTTTTAGAGAAGCATCTCAACTAAGATGATACCCAACTCAAAAGCCTAAAACAGTCACCCTACTCAGACTCAGAAATTTATTAAAATAAAACAAAAAAGAATACAGAAAGACTGCATTAATAATGCATTAATAGATTATAGTACTCATAATAGAGGATAGACTACAGTAATAATCTTAATTAAATAAACTACCCGACTTCATTCAACGATTATTAACTGTTTTATATTATTATTCTTAAACTAAATAATCTTGTACATAATAAATATATACAAAGTTTACAATCATATTAATAATCAAGGAAATAATATGATATTTAATTGGTACGAAAAGAGCAAATATAATTTTATCTATATCTTTGATTATATATGGAAAAAAGCAAGAAAGAAGACTGGAGAGTGAAGGAGAGTTGCAGCTCCATTCTAGAAGGACAAGGAAATTGAGAGCCTTAGGATTTTGAGAAGGAGACTAGATATCAAAAAAGAAGAAAGAATGATTTAAAACCCATTTAAAAATTTTCACGTCAAAAAAGAAGAGGAGATTTATCTTACTTTTATAATTATTTATTACTTATCATACATAATGAGTTTTTATCTTTTTTTTTTAATAATTACCCTTAAATTATATATATTATATAACTTTAGTCCCCGAATTTTCAACTTACATATATAGTAAACTATCACGAACTATGCAATTATTACAGTAATGACTCTTTTATCACAATTTGTTAAATTTTAACTTAAATGAGTCATGCACAGATTGGGCATCGTTTGGCTCTTAAAGTCAGAGTTTCGCTCTTTGATATAATTACGAAACTGTGTACTTTACACAACTTTACACATGACTTATTTATATTACAAATTTAACAATATGTAACAAAAAATGACATTGCTACATCAATTACATAATTCATCTTATTCTATTGTGTAAGTTGAAATTTTGGAGTCTAATCATCAGCCATAGTTACCAAACTATGTATTTTGTAAATGATTTTGTAACGCCCCCTAGTTTAACCATATTATCATATACAGCTAAACTAGGAAGTGTTATTCTTTCTTAAAATATATCTTTAGTATATAAAAAGGTGGGTAAATGTGAACTTTCTAAAACTTTTAAACGAAGCAACTGCGTGGCAGTACTTGCAAAAAGTATCTTTATAAAATGTACAATCAAAAGAGGATTTCACCAGTCTATTTTGCCATCAGCAGTAGTATTTATATTACACCAAAATATCTCAAAACAAAAATGTCGCCCACAAGTCAAGCTCGTCCACATCTGTATGATCACGGCAACAAAAGGCAAGCCAGACAACCAGCTAGTCATTACCAAAATGTGCCTCCTCATCTGCATCACAAGACTAAATTGAACTAAAGCTGAGTAAGTAAAAACTATGCATGCTTATGTATACTTTAAAATTCCATAAAGTTCCCATTGTACCCTTTTCTTTCTTAAACATTTGAGTCCATGTATTTTCTTTAAAAACATTCATAGTTGGGCCCCCTTAGCATACTGCCAGTCCCGTAAGTCGATAGGTCGTGATAACATTGGGCGAAAACTCTGGCCAAGAGTAAAATAAGGTGCAACCGTCGTGTGAGGTTTTTGAAAACTCCTTCCCTCATCAAAGGGGCTGTAATCCCCTAATTTTTGTGAGCAACATTATTGTATTTCTTTTGTGTGTATTATTGTGAAGTGAGAAATACAATAAAGATTATATTATATTATTAAATCTTACGCACATAATTCACGAGGTTAATTCCGTGAATTTATTGTTATATAGATTAAATTGGAGCTTAGTATTGGCAATTATATTTGTGATTTATGAAGGTTTTGGTTATCGAGTAGTATTTTCCCAAAACTTTTGTGCTTAAAGGGTATATTTGGAATAATTTCTAGAAACTAGGATAATTTTCATAAATTTGCAAAACCTGAGTACTAGGAAAAAAAAAAAGAAAAGAAAAAAATATTAATACATGCTCAACCTACACACGTATAGGACAGTTGTTCCTAATTGAAGGATAGGTATTGACACCTATCTATACCATCTGTTTTGAAGTATAAAAGAAAAACAAAAATCACAAAAATTCCCTCATATTTCCTTCTTCTGAGTCCCCAGCTTTTATACATTAGAAAAAAGGAAAAACAAAACACAAAACTCTTACTCTTACGCTCTCTCTGTAATGCTGGTTTCTCTTAAGTTTTGGAGCTTTTTAACTCAATCTCTCTTTGCATGTCAATGAATTAAGGTAAAAAGCTTTGAAACTTTATGAAAGTTTTGTTTGATTTTCGTACGAGCTCCTAATAACTGTTATGGGATGTGTTATAAGGTTCTTTTTGTTCTCATTCTTGTTGTAAAGCTTGTGAAAATACATTTCTGATCAGTATGTATAGCTTGATTTGGAGTTTTTGCAAAAAAATCAAAATCTGGAATTTTTGGTTTTTCACTGAGCAGTTTCTGTATTTTGAGTATTTCATTCCTTTATACTTATCCAAATGAACTGAAATTTTATTATGTCGTAATAGACATCTAGCTCTTTCCAAATTGACCTTATTTGTAAAATTCTGATGAAGGTTCGATTTTCTGTGATTTTTCAAAGATACATTTTTGTCGCTGTCAGCAAAACAGATTATCGTCTCTGGAGCTATTTGTGGTCGACCAGATTTTATCGTGGTCGACCACAATCTATTTTTAATGCCTAAATCAACTAGTTGAACATGGGTTGGCTTCTGGGATTGTTTTGGTGTGGTCAACCAAATTTTTTCAGACCTAGAAAATGATCGTTTTAAGTGTTTTACACTGAAGTTTGATTTTATCTTAACCCCTAGTACACCTTGAGTACTATATTTGAGAGCAATGACTGAAACTAAGTTGCTTTTATGTTTAANCAGTAGGATCAGTTGTGCGTGAGATTTTGGTGTGAACTGTTTTACTAAAGCTTGAGGTACACCATTTCTAGGTAAGTGCAGTTATTTATCTATAGTATTGAGTAACTAGTGGTGCAAAAATTGTACTAGAAATATATTTATTGTGCTTTGCTTATTGTACGTGATAAGTTGATTTTGTGTTACTAAGATATTATGTTAGCACATAGTAAAGTACTTATGCAAATGCACGTATATGCACTTACCAATTGATACATGTGGTGAATTGTTATGTACATAATGGAATTATGGTAACGATGCTTGTGATGAGTCACTACGTGCACAGTTAGTGATGCTTGTGATGAGTCACTAATGGAATTAAGATAACGATGCTTGTGATGAGTGGTTACGTGAACAGTTAATGATGCTTGTGATGAGTCACTAACGGAGTTAAGGTAACGATGCTTGTGATGAGTCGTTACGTGCACAATGGAATTATCGTAACGATGCTTATGATGAGTTGTTACGTGCACAGTTAGTGATGCTTGTGATGAGTCACTAATGGAGTTAAGGTAACGATACTTGTGACGAGTCGTTACGTGCACAGTTAGTAATGCTTGTGATGAGTCACTAACGGAGTTAAGGTAACGATGCTTATAATGAGTCGTTACGTACACAATATAATTATGGTAATAATGCTTGTGATGAGTCGTTGTGTGCACATTTAGTGATGCTTGTAATGAGTCACTAGCGGAATTAAGATAACGATGCTTGTGATGAGTCATTACGTGCACTCCAGTGATACTTATGATGAGTCACTATTGAGCGAGACTGGCAATGCTTGTGATGAGTCGCCCATTGTTGGATAAGAAAATAATAAGGGTTAAGGACCCATTTTTGTGTGTTATTGTCGACACACTTGTTGTGCTTGTTTTTATAGCTTTGTTGTGCATTGTGGATGCCGTGTTAAGTTTTATGTAGTTTGCCTATTTTGGAGTTCGGTGTATAATCTGTCTTGCCTTACTAAGCATTATGCTTATATAGTTGCTCTATACTGTAGGTAAAGGAAAGAACAAAGTTAGCCAATGATGAGCAGACCAGTCAGCGTGCAATGTACATATGGCCTGACCGTGGGAAGAATGAAAATGTTTTGATAGTGGCTTAAATTTTATTATTTGGAATTTAGAAGTTGTTTTGTATATTTGTGTTGTAAACAAACGAGGTAATTGTGAAAAAAAAAAAAACTTACATGTTTTACTCGGCCTTGTTTTTTTTTTGGAAATTTTTATAAAATAACAATTTTAATCATAATTAACATGGAGGGTGTTACAAAATGGTATCAGAGCTAGAGTTGAGCCGGTTCTGTAGACAAAACTATATGTACATTACACGACGACAAGGTTTCTGCTCACTGTAAGTATAAATATTTATCTAGCTAGTCTTGTGAAGACCCTTGTTTAAGTTTGAAATTTTGTTGATTATGATAGATATGTCAACTGAGGGAAGGATGGATTGTTCTCAGAAATTTGAGCCAGAGGTGAACAATAATATGACTCACACTTATGATGATAAGGCCGTTTATGTGAGGCGAGTGGAGAACTATGAGCCTCCTTTATTTTATGGAAACCAATCAATGCATGTGTTTGATTGGACTAGTCTTATGAGTAGGATTTTTACAATTGCAGCTGTACCTGGTCCTCTGAAGTTAGACATAGCTAGCCTATACTTAAGAGGAGAAGCTTCTCAGTGGTTTGATAGGAGAGGTGTAGACCCAATACTTCGTAAATGGAATCAGTTCAAGTTTTCACTTGAAAGAACTTTTAGGCCAAACTTTGCTGTTTATATGTGGGAAAGTCAGGTTTAGACACTGAATGCTAATGATACTGATGCTTCGGAGATGGAAGTGTTTGATGAAAAGGATTCAGAGGAAGATCCTGAAGAGAATCCAGAGGAAAATCTTGAGGAAGATTCAGGAGAAAATGAAACAAGTTATGGGAGTAACTCATGAATACTAAGGGAATTAATCCAGTTATGTGATGTGTACCCTTTGTATATAGTTGAAGCGGTAGCACTTAAATTTTGTTATATGTAACAAGTGCTCGGTGTTATATGTAATGCTCTTGTTTTTAATGTATATAACGCTTGTATATATTGAAGTATGTTGACTTGGGTCTTTGTTCAAATATTGCATTACAAGTTCTGATTATGTGTTCTCGTCTATAGGAATAGACACACACAAAACCACACATAGAACACTATGCCACCTCGTAGGACTATAACAAGGAGTCAAGCTCAGGCAGAAGATTCCCAAGCTGAGGTTAATCAGCCTGTGATGGCAACCGCTAATGAAGTAGCTGAGCTACGACAAATGGTTCAAGAACAAGCTGAATCATTGTGGAAACAAGTAGAGGATGCCAGAATTAGAGAAGAAGTGAATGCTCGCAGGCATAATGAAATGTTCGAAACTCTTATGCGGCGAATTCCTGCTAGACAGGGAGACCCAGTGTAACCTCCACTTGCGGCCAAACAAGGAATGCCACCACCACTAGTGGCAGAACCACTGCAAGTAGAGCGACAACCACCACCATTACAACCACTAGCTGGGGTACCTGGTGAGCCTAGGACAATGAAACTAGCATCAGAAAGATTTACGAAGAAGAATCTGCCAATTTTTGAGGGAACTACTGATTCCTTTGTAGCTGAAGAATGGATTAGCAAGCTGGAAAAGATCTTCGAATTTATCCAAATTGAGGAGACATAGAAAGTAGCATGTGCTGTATATATGCTAAGGAATGATGCTAGAATTTGGTGGGATGCTGTGAAGAGATCTCAAGCAGTAGCGAGAATGAGTTGGATGGAATTTTTGGTTGAGTTCAATAATAAGTACTATTGTAAGGCGGTAGTAGACTATAAGGTAAATGAGTTTACCAATCTGAAGCAAGGGAATATGTCAGTATTGGAGTACGTGCGAAAGTTTGATCAACTATCTCGGTATGCACCAGACATGGTAACTACAGAAGCAAGCAAGATATGGAGATTCTTGAAGGGTCTTCGTCCTCGCTTAGCTGCTTTGGTAGACACGGGAAAAGAAGGACCAGAATCATATGCTGATGCAGTAAGGCGTGCTATACGCCAAGAGTCATGGCATGAACCTGAAAGGAAAAACATTCAGCGTTTAGAAAATCAAGGATTCAGTGGGCAAGGTTCTAGTCGATTGCAATTTGGAGGAAACTGGCGTAATGGAGGAAATAGAGGAGGAAGATTTCAACGTGAGCCAAATGCTTCTGGGAGGTCTAATTATCTAGGAGGGCAGCGCCAGAGTAATAGTAGTAATAACAACAATAAGCGGAAGAATGGGAATGGGCCTGGAAATCAGAGAAAATTTAACCAGTCTGGACCTGACAACCAAGCTCGCAAGGATTTTGAGTTGTGGCCCTATTGCAATCAGTGTAGGCAATGCCACCTTGGAAACTGTGGAGAGGTATACCGGAATTGTTACAACTGTGGAAAGCCTGGCCATTTTGCTCGTGAATGCCCTAAACAGGAAAAGACTGAGCAGAAGCAAGGAAATGCGAGGGTGTATACATTGACCCAGGGAGAAGCTGAAGCGGGAACGTCTGACATGGTGGCAGGTCAGATTTCTATCGCTAACACTTCAGCTTATGCTTTGGTAGATTCTGGAGCATCGCATTCCTTTATTTCTGCATCTTTTGTTAAGAAGCTTGATGATGTGTCTGAATTGTTATCTGATGCGTGCGAAGTCTCTTTACCTTCGGGTGAGACTGTGATGTCATGGTTTTGCTTCAAAACTGTACCTGTTAACATCGCTGGTCACGAGTTAACAGTGGATCTCCTAGTATTAGAGATGGTTGATTATGATGTTATACTGGGAATGGATTGGCTATTCAGAAATAATGCCACAATAGTGTGTAAGAAGAAGAAGGTTGTTTTTCGACCATCAGAAGGAGAAGTGTTTGAATTCAAAGGAACATCACGAGGAAGTCGATCGCCAGTGATTTCAGTTATAAAAGCAAGACGAATGTTAGCAAAAGGGTGTATGGGATACTTAGCTAATATTGTGGATACCACTAAGAAGACAAAGGTGCAGCTAACTGACGTGCGAGTTATATGTACTTTTGCGGATGTATTCCCTGAAGATTTACCAGGGTTGCCGTCAGATCGTGAAATCGAGTTCGAGATTGAACTTCTATTCGGGATAGCACCGATTTCCAAAGCACCATATCGAATGGCGCCTGTTGAACTTAAAGAGTTGAAGATTCAATTGCAGGAATTGCTCGATAGGAAGTTTATTCGGCCGAGTTATTCACCTTGGGGAGCACCAGTGTTGTTTGTGAAGAAGAAAGATGGATCAATGAGAATGTGCATTGACTATCGTGAGTTGAACAAGGTGACAATTAAAAATAAGTATCCTCTACCCCGGATCGACGATTTATTGGACTAATTGAAGGGTGCGACAGTCTTTTCTAAGATTGATTTGCGTTATGGATATCATCAACTCAAAGTGCGGGAGGGTGATGTACCAAAAATGGCATTTCGTACACGCTATGGACATTATGAGTTCTTGGTAATGTCTTTTGGACTCACTAATGCTCTAGCAGCTTTCATGGATTTAATGAATAGAGTATTTGCGGATTATCTAGATAAGTTTGTGATCGTATTCATCGATGATATTTTAGTATATTCACAAAATGCCGAGGAACATGAGTTGCATTTTAAGATAGTTCTGGAGAAACTAAGAGAAAAGAAGTAGTATGCTAAATTCTCGAAATGTGAGTTTTGGTTAGAAAATGTATCTTTTCTTGGACATGTTGTTTCGAGATATGGAATATCTGTAGACTCATCTAAAATAGAGGCTATAAGTCAGTGGAAACAACCAACAAATGCAACTAAAGTAAGGAGCTTCTTAGGATTGGCAGGTTATTATAGACGATTTGTAGAAGGTTTTTCCAAGATTGCTTCTCCAATGACTGCTTTAACTTGTAAGAATGTGAAGTTTGTATGGTCTAATGAGTGCGAAAAAAGTTTTCAAGAGTTGAAAGAACGTCTTGTGACAGCTCCAGTATTGGCTATCCCAAATGGAGTTGAAGGCTTTATGATTTACAGTGATGCGTCGGATCAAGGCTTAGGAGCAGTATTAATGCAACATAGAAAAGTTACTGCATATGCTTCTAGACAGCTGAAGGATTATGAAAAGATCTATCCTACCCATGATTTGGAGTTAGCAGCTATAGTATTTGCATTGAAGATCTGGAGGCACTACTTGTACGGTGTACATTGTGATATCTACACCGACCATAAAAGTTTAAAATACATCTTCACACAGAAGGAGTTACGTGCGACAACGAAGGTGGTTGGAGTTAGTGAATGATTATGATTATGAAATTCACTACCACCCTAGAAACGCTAATAAAGTTGCAGATGCTTTAAGTCAGAAGTCTATGGCGTATGCCATTACTATGGAGAAAATCCCTGTGAGTTTACAAAAAGATCTGTGTAGTCTGGAGATGGAGTTAATAGTGGGAAGATTTTCAGCATTAACAATTCAACCTATAATTCTGGAGGCAATTAGGGGAAGTCAATTATTGAATCTCTTAATTGATAAATTGAAAGGTGAGGTGACTAATGGTAAACGTCCCAATTTTCACAGGTCAGATGATGGAGCATTGACGTTTAAGGGCCGGATATGTGTGCCCGATGATTCTGAAATCAAGCGGCAAATCTTGTACGAATCCCATAACACTCCATATTCGATGCACCCTGGAACTACAAAGATGTACGTAGATTTGAAACAACATTTTTGGTGGTCAGGTATAAAAAAAGACGTTGTGGATTATGTAGCAGAGTGCTTAATGTGTCAGCAAGTTAAAGCTGAACACCAGAGACCGACAGGATTGTTACAACTGTTGGAGATTCCTAAGTGGAAGTGGGAACAAATCACTACGGATTTCGTGTCAGGTTTACCAAAAACAAAGGAAGGACATGATTCCATATGGGTCATTGTGGACAGAATGACTAAAACAGCCCATTTTCTGCCTATTCGGACTACTTACACAGTGGATAAGTTAGCGAGGTTGTATATACAAGAAATTGTTCGACTGCATGGCATACCTATTTCAATCATATCTGACAGGGATGCACGTTTCACCTCAGCATTTTGGAAAAGCTTACAGAAAGGTTTAGGGACTCGGTTAAAGTTTAGTACAACTGCGCATCCCCAAACCGATGGTCAAAGTGAGCAAACTATCCAAACTCTAGAGGATATGTTGAGAGCTTCTGTGATCGATTTTTCAGGATCATGGAACCAATATCTTCCACTAATCGAGTTTTCGCATAATAACAGTTACCAAGAATCTATCAAAACGTCCCCGTATGAAGTGCTATATGGTCGTAAGTGTCGATCACCAATTCATTGGCACGAGGCTGGTGAAAGAAGACATTTAGGTTCGGAATTGGTGGATCAAGCCACTAGAGCTATTAAAAAGATTAAAAAGAGATTGAGAGCTTCAATTGATCGACAAAAGAAGTACGCTGATAAGCGACGACGAGCGTTGGAATTTAAAGTTGGGGAAATGGTGTTTCTGAAAGTGGCACCGATGCGGGGAGTAGTAAGATTTGGCAAGAAGGGTAAATTAAGCCCTAGGTATATTGGGCCTTTCGAAATAATTGAGCGAGTCGGTGAGGTGGCCTATCGACTAGCCCTTCCCCTAGCCCTATCCAGGATACATGATGTGTTCCATGTATCTGTGCTGCAGAAATATTTGTTTGATTTCTCTCATGTGTTGACCTATGAGTCTTTGGATGTAGATCCAGAGTTATCGTACGAAGAAGTGCCAGTAAAAATCCTTGACAGAAAAGAGAAAGAACTCCGGAATAAGATGATTCCTCTTGTAAAGGTTCTATGGCGGAATCACGCTATAGAAGAAGCCACTTGGGTTATCCAGATTTGTTTTAAGTTTCGAGGACGAAACTTTTTGTAATTGTGGGGAATTGTAATTCCCTAATTTTTGTGAGCAACATTATTGTGTTTCTTTTGTGTGTATTATTGTGAAGTGAGAAATACAATAAAGATTATATTATATTATTAAATCTTACGCACATAATTCACGAGGTTAATTCCATGAATTTATTGTTATATAGATTAAATTGGAGCTTAGAATTGGCAATTATATTTGTGATTTATGAAGGTTTTGGTTATCAAGTCGTATTTTCCTAAACTTTTGTGCTTATAGGGTATATTTGGAATAATTTCTAGAAACTGGGATAATTTTCATAAATTTGTAAAACTTGGGTACTAGGAAAAAAAAAAAGAAAAGAAAAAAATATTAATATGTGCTCAGCCTACACACGTATAGGACAGTTGTTCCTAATTGAAGGATAGGTATTGACACCTATCTATACCATATGTTTTGAAGTATAAAAGAAAAACAAAAATCACAAAAATTCCCTCATATTTCCTTCTTCTGAGTCCCCAGCTTTCATACATTAGAAAAAAGGAAAAACAAAACACAAAACTCTTACCCTTACGCTCTCTCTGTAATGCTGGTTTCTCTTAAGTTTTGGAGCTTTTCAACTCAATCTCTCTTTGCATGTCAATGAATTAAGGTAAAAAGCTTTAAAACTTTATGAAAGTTTTGTTTGATTTTCGTACGAGCTCTTAATAACTGTTATGGGATGTGTTATAAGGTTCTTTTTGTTCTCATTCTTGTTGTAAAGCTTGTGAAAATGCATTTCTGATCAGTATGTATAGCTTGATTTGGAGTTTTTGCAAAAAAATCAAAATCTGGAATTTTTGGTTTTTCACTGAGTAGTTTCTGTATTTTGAGTATTTCGTTCCTTTATACTTATCCAAATGAACTGAAATTTTAGTATGTCGTAGTAGACATCTAGCTCTTTCCAAATTGACCTTATTTGTAAACTTCTGATGAGGATTCGATTTTCTGTGATTTTTCAAAGATATGTTTTCGTCGCTGTCAGCAAAACAGAGTATCATCTCTGGAGCTGTTTGTGGTCGACCAGATTTTATCGTGGTCAACCACAATCTGTTTTTAATACCTAAATCAACTAGTTGAACATGGGTTGGCTTCTGGGATTGTTTTGGTGTGGTCGACCAAATTTTTTCAGACCTAGAAAATGATCGTTTTAAGTATTTTACACTGAAGTTTGATTTTATCTTAACCCCTAGTACGCCTTGAGTACTATATTTGAGAGCAATGACTGAAACCAAGTTGCTTTTACGTTTAAGATTTGGGATAAGTTAGGTATTTAATTATACTAGTGCTAATATTAAATTAAGTNAGTTATTTATCTATAGCATTGAGTAACTAGTGGTGCAAAAGTTGTGCTAGAAATATATTTATTGTGCCTTGCTTATTGTACGTGATAAGTTGATTTTGTGTTGCTAAGATGTTATGTTAGCACATAGTAAAGTACTTACGCAAATGCACGTATATGCACTTACCAATTGATACATGTGGTGAATTGTTACGTGCACAATGGAATTATGGTAACGATACTTGTGATGAGTCGCTACGTGCATAGTTAGTGATGCTTGTGATGAATCACTAACGGAATTAAGGTAACAATACTTGTGATGAGTCGTTACGTGCACAGTTAATGATGCTTGTGATGAGTCACTAACAGAGTTAAGGTAACGATACTTGTGATGAGTCGTTACGTGCACAATGGAATTATGGTAACGATGCTTGTGATGAGTTGTTACGTGCACAGTTAGTGATACTTATGATGAGTCACTCACGGAGTTAAGGTAATGATACTTGTGATGAGTCATTACGTGTACAGTTAGTGATGCTTGTGATGAGTCACTAACGGAGTTAAGGTAATGATGCTTGTGATGAGTCGTTACATGCACAATAGAATTATGGTAACGATGCTTGTGATGAGTCGTTGTATGCACATTTAGTGATGCTTGTGATGAGTCACTAGCGGAATTAAGGTAACGATGCTTGTGATGAGTCATTACGTGCACTCCAGTGATGCTTGTGATGAGTCACTATTGAGCGAGACTGGTAATGCTTGTGATGAGTCGCCCATTGTTGGATAAGAAAATAATAAAGGTTAAGGACCCATTTCTGTGTGTTATTGTCGACACACTTGTTGTGCTTATTTTTATAGCTTTGTTGTGCATTGTGGATGCTGTGTTAAGTTTGTATAGTTTGCCTATTTCTGAGTTCGGTGTATAATCTGTCCTGCCTTACTAAGCGTTATGCTTATATAGTTGCTCTATGCTGTCAGTAAGGGAAAGAACAAAGTTAGCCAATAATGAGCGGACCAGTCAACGTGCAATGTACATATGGCCTGGCCGTAGGAAGAATGAAAATGTTTTGATAGTGGCTCAAATTTTGTTATTTGGAATTTGGAAGTTGTTTTATATATTTGTGTTGTAAACAAACGAGGTAATTGTGAAAAAAAAAAAAACTTACATGTTTTACCCGGCCTTGTTTTTCTTTTTTTTGGAAATTTTTATAAAATAACAACTTTAATCATAATTAACATGGAGGGTGTTACAGGGGCATCCCACACCGCGCTAATATTGTCCCGCTTCAACGAGACACATCATAAGATCCGCAAATCCCGCTTCAATGGGAGAGTCTGCATCAACAGACTTACCTACCCAGCTCCGACAGACTAGCAATTGCCATTAAAATTTTTCTTACAAAATTGATGCAATGGTACTCACTTTTAAATACTTTGTAAAGTAATTCTCAATTTTCATGTAAGACGTGCCATGAACATGCCATATCATAACTTTCAAGAATGAGTAAATTTCACATAATGCCATCTTCCATGTAATTCTTGTGATGCAGTTGAAAGTCTTTACTTATCTCGTGTCCTGAATAGAAATTGATAGTAGAAAGAGTCAATATCTCCTAGAGATTGGTGTGCCAATCACCTGTGACGAAATTCTTTTATTCTAGATGCACATTTTTTTAAAATAAATGAACGAAGATACTTGGACAAGACCGAAATCAGAACTTTCACCAATTTAAGAAACTTGATCTTAAAATGACTCAGAAGCATATAAATCACTTAAGGCGCTTGACAATTAATAACTAGCATTGAAAAACTGTTCGAAAGTAATAAAATATGAATGCTAGTTCATTAGCACAAAATACTCCAAAATAGCACATAATTTTGTAAAAACTAGTCCATTTGCTCCTAAATGGTGCCATCTCATTTTAAAAATATTTGGACAGAACCTCCCCTATTTTTAGGACATTCCCACATGATTAAAATCATGGTTTTAAACTTGTAATAACATTTCACAAGCCAATTCCCACATATATACATCAAAAGAAACATCAAAGCCAACAGAGAAGCACATTTGAAATCTTTTTCGGTTTAGGCAAGTTTAAAATAATTTGTGCACTTGTCTATGGCTACAAACAGTAACTAAATTAATGGAATAAATAATAGAATCTATGACATATCCATTGCAAGTTGAGGAAATTAGATTACAAGTATAGAAAGCTTAATATATCCATGGAAACACTTGAATTCACACTTAGCAAATTTAGGGCTCTAGGTGTAACTTGAATTCTCCACTTAAATTCTATATTCCAGTAATATATAAGAGTTCCTAGGACTATTATTCATCAAATAATAACTTTGGTTTAAGAGCTTAAACAAGAGAAATTAATTATAACTTCAAAATCCTACATAATGCTCACCTTGACTAGTTTGAGTTTTTATTGAAGCTCTTGCCTTCTACCTCCACCAAATTGATTCCCAAGACTTTAAAACTGATTTTAGGACTCAAGAGAACTTAGAGGAACCATTATTTAATTGAGAGCAAGTGGTGAGTTGAAATTAGAAAAAAAAAACATAAGAAGAAGAATTAGTAGAACTACCTTGACTAGTTTTGATCTATTTTACTTTCTAGAGCTCCAACTTGAGTTCTACCACTTGGAAACTCTTGGAAATGATTAAGAGAAGTTGAGAGAAGTGTAGGAAGTTGTTGGAGAAGCTCAGGTCGTGGCTGGAGAGAAAGGAAAGGTAAATGACTAGATTTGGTCTAAAAGTGATACTTAAGGGCTAAGAAATGGCATAACTTAAATTCTATGGGGTATTTTGGGTATTTTGCTCATTACTTTCCATTTGCCAAGCTCTAAAACATCCTTAGCATACTCACCACGTTGCTGGTCATTCCTATACACCCAAGTGTAGCCAAAGTTGGTGAATCCTAGTTTAAAAAGTGAAAACTAGTCATACTTTGACTTATGATCCTATATGGCCAATCTTATTGTAATTTGGTTGAACCTAGCCCCATAACCAATCATTAAACATAAAAATAAGTCAATTACACTCCAATTAACATTGCAAACATAGTATTAGCACTCAATTATTAGAATGCACGAAAACTACATTATGCGATTAAGCTTAATCCAAGTTAGCTTAGTGCAACTAAACACCAATTCAGTACAGTGACTGCCACCTCGTGCTTACCTGGGGCCGACAAATAAAATGCTATAAATGAGTCCTAAATATTAAATTAAAGCTATTTGATGTGTTAAACGCACAGTGAATTTAACTCCGAAAAACGTGAAAAATGTATTTTACTGAAAGGGATTTTCTTGTTTCTAAGTTCCTTTTCTTTTGTATCCGAAATCTTCACTGGATGTTCCTCGTAACTCACGTCTTGACTTAGCTCCAATTGCTCATAATTCAAAACATGTGAGGGATTTGAAATTTTTTAACATAGAGATATGAAATACATTGTGTATGTTTGACAATGAAGGTGGTAAAGTGAGTCCGTAGGTAACATCTCCAACCTTGTCGAGTATTTCAAAATGACCTACATATCTGGGACTTAGCTTTCCTTTCTTCCCAAACTTTATGATTCCTCTCTTGGGAGCAACCTTTAGGAATACATTATCTCCAATGCTAAATTCTAGTTTTCTTCTTTGAGGATCTGAATAACGTTTCTATCTACTTTGAGCAGCTAGTATCCTTTTTCGAATCTTTTCTGCTACCTCATTTGTCTCTCTTATCAATTCTGGGCCAAGAAATTTTCTCTCTCCCATCTCATCCCAATGAATAGAAGATCTGCATTTTTTTCCATATAATGCTTCATATGGGAGCATTTCAATGGAAGCTTGGTAACTATTATTATAAGCAAATTCTATAAGTGGCAAGTATTTGCTCTAAGATCCATGGAAATCCAACACACAAGCTCTGAGCATGTCTTCAAGGGTCTATATGGTTCTCTCTGATTTCCATCAGTTTGAGGATGAAAAGCTGTGCTAAACACCAATTTTGTACCCATTGCTTCTTGAACACTCCTCCAAAATTTTGAAGTAAATCTAGAATCTCGATCAGAAATAATAACTTTTGGAATACCATGTAGTCTCACAATCTCCTGAACATATAACCGAGCAAACTAATCCAAATTATAGGTTATTCTAGCTGGAAGGAAATGAGCTGATTTGGTATATCTATCCACAATCACCCAAATAGTATCATATCCCTTAGTTGTCTTTGGGAGTCCAACAACAAGATCCATAGCAATCTCTTCCCATTTCCATTGGGGTATGTTCAAAGGCTTTAATTTCCCAGCAGGTCTTTTATGTTCAGCTTTGACTTGCTGGCACGTGAGACACTGCTCTACAAACTCAACAATATCTTTCTTCATACCAGGCCACCAGTAATGCATCTTTAAGTCTCTATACATCTTTGTAGTACCAGGATGTACAGAGTAGGGAGTGGTATGAGCTTCCATCAATATCTCCTTTCTAACAATTCCTTCAGTCACACACAATCTGTTTCTATATCTGATTACACCATCATTAGAAATCTGGAAAGCCACCTTCTTTCCGGATTCCATCTTATTCTTTAAACTCATCATATAGGGATTCGTATTCTGGCCTTGTTTGATTTTCTCTAAAATTATTGGTTGAAGAGTAAGAGCTGCCAATCTTTCTGTTAAACCTGTAGGCATAATCTCTAACTCTAACTTATGTAAATCCATTAAGAGATGCTTCATATCAACATACTCAACAGTCATAGCAGCCAATGATTTTCGGCTTAGAGCATCAGCAACCACATTGGCTTTTCCTGGATGATAATTCATCTCACAGTCATAATCTTTCACCAGTTCAAGCCATCTTCTTTGTCTCATATTCAGTTCTTTTTGGGTAAAGAAGTACTTGAGACTCTTATAATCTGTGTAGATCTCACATTTCTCTCCATAAAGATAGTGTCTCTAAATTTTCAGTGCAAAAACAACTGCTGCTAGCTCTAAATCGTGAGTAGGATACTTCTTTTCATATTCGTTCAATTGCCGAGAGGTATAAGCAATGACTTTGCTATTTTGCATTAAAACACATCCTAGACCATTCTTCGAGACATCACTATAAACAACAAATCCTCCTGATCCGGACGGTATTGAAAGTATAGGGGCTGTGACCAAACGATGCTTTAATTCCTTAAAACTCTTTTCACAATTATTGTTCCATTGAAACTTCACATTCTTCCTTGTTAAATGAGTCAATGGAGAAGCAAGCTTCGAGAACCCTTTAACAAAACATCTATAATAACCAGCCAATCCTAAGAAGCTACGAATCTCAGAAACATTTGTAGGTCTTGGCCAATTACTCACAGCTTCAACTTTCGTAGTGTCTACAGAAATACCGTTTTCAGAAACTATATGACTAAGGAAGATAACTTTCTCTAACCAGAATTCGCACTTCTTAAACTTAGCATACAACTGCTTTTCCTTAAGAATTCTCAAAACGGTCCTCAAATGTTCTATATGCTCCTCCCTTGAACGTGAGTAAATCAGAATATCATCGATGAAAACAATAACAAATTTATCTAAGAAATCTTTGAACACTCTATTCATCATGTCCATGAAAGCAGCTGAGGCATTAGTTAATCCAAAGGGCATCACTAAAAACCCATAATGCCCGTATCTCGTTCTGAAAGCTATTTTTGGAATATCTTCCTCTTTAATTTTCAACTGGTGGTATCCTGACCTTAAATCAATCTTCGAAAACACAGAAGCTCCTTGTAGTTGATCGAACAAATCATCAATTCTGGGAAGGGGATACTTGTTTTTGATTGTGGCCCTATTCAACTCTCTATAATCAATGCAAAGCCTCATAGTACCATCTTTCTTCTTTACAAACAAAACTAGAGCACCCCATGGTGAAAAGCTTGGGCGAATAAAACCCTTGTCCAATAACTCTTGTAACTGTACCTTCAGTTCCTTTAATTCTACTGGAGCCATTCGATAAGGTGCCTTGGAGATAGGAGCTGTACCGGGCAATAAGTCAATAACAAACTCTATCTTCCTATAAGGTGGTAACCCAGACAAATCTTCAAGAAATACATCAAGAAATTCATTAACTACCGGTACTTCCTCAGGCTTCACTTTTAACTCTTCTCTAGTATCCATTATATTTGCCAAATAACCTATACATCCCTTATCTAGTAACTTCCTTGCTTTTATTGAGGACATGATCGGAATCATCGAGTTTCCACTAGTACCAACAAAAGTGAACTTCTCTATACTTGGTGGCTGAAACAGTACCCTTTTTAAATAGCAATCAATAGTAACATGGTATTTAGATAGCCAATCTATTCCCAAAATAACCTCAAAATCATGCATATCTAATACTATCAAATCTATACACAAGTCTTTACTAGCTATTTGGATTGGACATGCCTTGAGAACTTGATCAGAACATAAAGCTTCTCCTGACGGAATGGTTACACAATATTTGAAATTCAAGTACTCTGGCCTTTTGCCCAATTTCCTCACAAATGCAGGTGATGCAAATGAATGTGTAGCCCCTGAATCTATTAATACATTAATAGGAATACCAGAGATAAGAATCTCACCTGCTATAACAGATGGGTTTGCCTCGGTATCTTCTTTAGTCATCGTATACACATGAGCTGGGACTCTCTTTTGCTCCTCTAAAGTGTTTGGACAATTCTTTGCAAAGTAACCAGACTTTCCACATAGGAAGCAATCACCAGAACCCATTAAACATTCTCCACGATGAGTCTTCCTATATTTAGGACAAACAATCCTCTGAGTAGTAGCTGCTTGTGTCTGCTAGCCTGTAACTTGGCGTTTTTGGAGCTCTTGTCTTTCTCCTTGATTCCGTTGCCATTTTCTTTTGTTTCCATTAGCCCCTGGTTGAGATCCTCTTCCAAAAGTTGTATTTCTCCTTGCCATATTTAAATTTCTGCGAATTTCCTGAGCTTTTATAACTCTTAGTTCAGCTTCTTCAGCTTCAAGTGCTTTATCTGCAACCTCAGCATATGGCATATCTTTATGGGCAGATATCTTAACATCCCTATAAATTTCTGTCTTGAGGCCTTAGAGGAACTGGTTTACTTTTAGCTCATTTGTACTCACCATGTGCAGAGAAAATCGGGATAACTCTTCAAATTTCTTTATGTAGTCACTAACAGACATACCTCCCTATTTTAGATTAACAAACTCAGCAGCCTTCATCATCTTATGTGCTTTGCTGAAATATTTTCTATAGAATATCTCCTTAAACTGCTCCCAAGTAAGCCTGTTAACATCAGTGATGGACTTCATAGAATCCCACTAGTGTCTAGCATCCATTTGGAATATAAAGGTGGCACATGAAACTTTTTCCTCATCAGTGATTCTAATGTAATCGAAGATACCCTCAATACTCTGAATCCACTCTTCTGCCAGTAGTGGATCAGTTTCTCCCTTGAAAGCTAGAGGCTTATTCTTTCTAAACCTCTCACAATCTGGTTCATAACTTTCTTGTCTAGCTATAGCCTGTGGTGGTACTTGATTTCCACGTCTTTCCTCCCTTTCTATAAGCCTTTCTAACTGTCTTGCTTGTGTCTCAACCAACTCTGTCAACCTACCTATAACAGCATCCTTGTCGACCTCATTTTCAGTAGTACCCGTCTTATCACCCATTCGCTCACTAGTTTGACCCTTAGCCCTTGGCATGATTCTCTGTACAGTTGCCCTTTCACTTACATACACGTATAATAGCCAATAATAAAAAGAAAATATATCATAACATATGTCATCAAATTTAACGCTAACACAGGAAAATTAAAACTTACTGGTTGACAGAGCTTTTTGTCAAATGATCATACACATGTAGGTAGTCTTCAGAAATGATTAAACCTTCACTCTGATACCAACACTGTAATGCCCCCTAGTTTAACCATATTGTCATATACAGCCAAACTAGGAAGTGTTATTCTTTCTTAAAACATATCTTTAGTTTATAAAAAGGTGGGCAAATTTGAACTTTCTAAAACTTTTAAACAAAGCAACTGCGTGGCATTACTTACAAAAAGTATCTTTACAAAATGTACAATCAAAAGAAGTTTTCACCAGTCTATTTTCCATCAGCAGTAGTATTTATATTATACCAAAATATCTCAAAACAAAAATATCGCCCACAAGTCAAGCTCGTCCATATCTGTATGATCATGGCGACAAAAGGCAAGCCAGGCAACCAGCTAGTCAGTACCAAAATGTGCCTCCTCATCTGCATCACAAGACTAAATTGAGCTAAAGCTCAGTAAGTAAAAACTATGCATGCTTATGCATGCTTTAAAATTCCATAAAGTTCCCATTGTACCCTTTTCTTTCCTAAATATTTGAGTCCATGCATTTTCTTTAAAAATATTTATAGTTGGGCCCCATTAGTATACTGCCAGTCCCGTAAGTCGATAGGTCATGATAACATTAGGCGGAAACTCTAGCCAAGAGTAAAATAAAGTGCGACCATCGTGTAAGATTTTTGAAAACTCCTTCCCTCATCAAAGGCGCATCACACACTGCGCTAATATTGTCTCACTTCAATGAGATATATCATAAGATCCGCAAGTTCCGCCTCAACGGGAGAGTCTGTATCAACAAACTTACCTACCCAGCTCCAACAGACTAGCAACTGCCATTAAAATTTTTCTTACAAAATTGGTGCAATGGTACTCACTTTTAAATACTTTGTAAAGAAATTCTCAATTTTCATGTACGACGTGCCATGCACATGCCATATCATAACTTTCAAGAATGAGTAAATTTCACATAATGCCATCTTCCATGTAATTCTTGTGATGCAGTTAAAAGTCTTTACTTACCTCGTGTCCTGAATAGAAATTGATAGTGGAAAGAGTTAATATCCCCTAGAGATTGGTGTGCCAATCACCTGTCATGAAATTCTTTTATTCTAGATGCATATTTTTCTAAAATAAATGAACTAAGATACTTGGACAAGACCGAAATCAGAACTTTCACCAATTTAAGAGACTTGATCTTAAAATGACTCAAAAGTATATAAATCTCTTAAGGCACTTGACAATTAATAACTAGCATTGAAAAACTGTTCAAAAGTAATAAAATATGAATGCTAGTTCATTAGCACAAAATGATCCAAAATGGCACATAGTTTTGTAAAAACTAGTCTATTTGCTCCTAAATGGTGCCATCTCATTTTAAAAATATTCGGACAGCACCTCTCCTATTTTTAGGACATTCCCACATGATTAAAATCATGGTTTTAAACCTGTAATAATATTTCACAAGCCAATTCCTACATGTACACATCAAAAGAAACATCAAAGCTAACACAGAAGTACATTTGAAATCTTTTTCGATTTATGCAAGTTTAAAATAATTTGTGCACTTGTCTATGGCTACAAATAGTAACTAAATTAATGGAATAAATTATAGAATCTATGACATATCCATTGCAAGTTGAGAAATTAGATTACAAGTATAGAAAGCTTAATATATCCATGGAAACACTTGAATTCACAATTAGCAAATTTGGGGCTCTAGGTGTAACTTGAATTCTCTACTTAAATTCTATATTCCATCAATATATAAGAGTTTCTAGGACCATTATTCATCAAATAATAGCTTTAGTTTAAGAGCTGAAACAAGAGAAATTAACTATAACTTCAAAATCCTACATAATGCTCACCTTGACTAGTTTGAGTTTTTATTGAAGCTCTTGCCTTCTACCTCCACCAAATTGATTCCCAAGGCTTTAAAAATGATTTTAGGACTCAAGAGAACCTAGAGGAACAATTATTTACTTGAGAGCAAGTGGTGAGTTGAAATTAGAAAACAAAACATAAGAAAAAGAATTAGTAGAACTACCTTGACTAGTTTTGATCTATCTTGCTTTCTGGAGCTCTAACTTGAGTTCTACCACTTGAAAACTCTTGGAAATGATTAAAAGAAGTTGAGAGAAGTGTAGGAAGTTGTTGGAGAGGCTCAGGTCGTGGCTAGAGAGAAAGGGAAGGTAAATGACCAGATTTGGTCTAAAAGTGATACTTAAGGACTAAGAAATGACATAACTTAAATTCTAAGGGATATTTTGGGTATTTTGCTCATTACTTTCCATTTTTCAAGCTCTAAAACATCCTTAGCATACTCACCACATTGCTGGTCATTCCCATACACCCAAGTGTAGCCAAAGTTGGTGCATCCTAGTTTAAAAAGTGAAAACTAGTCCTACTTTGACTTATGATCCTATATGGCCAATCTTATTATAATTTGGTGGAACCTAGCCCCATAACCAATCATTAAACATAAAAATAAGTTAATTACACTCCAATTAACACTGCAAACATAGTATTAGCACTCAATTATTAGAATGCACAAAAACCACATTATGCGATTAAGCTTAATCTAAGCTAGCTTAGTGCAACTAAACACCAATTCAGTACAGTGACTGCCACCTCGTGCTTACCTGAGGCCGACAAATAAAATGCTATAAATGAGCCCTAAATATTGAATTAAAGCTATTTGACGTGTTAAACGCACAGTGAATTTAAATCCGAAAAATGTGAAAAATGCATTTTACTGAAAAACTACTATTTGACCAAGTTATCAATAAACATGATTTTGATGCATGTGCATATAGTATTACTATTCATAAATATATTCTTTGTTCTTCTCACACACCAAGCTCTCCTTTTGAGGGTATTGAACCTTTACACTGCATCGGAACACTTCAACAGTCATTAGTGCAATAACATGTATGTAATGTACATAACACAAGGAATGAGCATGTTACTATGAAAGTGGTATTAATGACTTCTAGATGCCTAATATATAATTAGAACATGTTTATTATTGGCTTAGTATGTATGTAAGAATCTCGGGCATCACAGATTTATTTTACTTAAAAATTTAATAATTTATGTTAAAAGTGCTATTGCTACAATAATTACATAGTTTAGGGTAGTATACAATGTAAGCAACAATTTAGGGAGTAAAATAGTATAACAGATATAATTCAAAGGCTACTAATAATGTAAATTAACCCTAATTTTTATTTAGACAAGGCTTGAGAGTATTTAGTTTTTCCTTTTTTAAATGTTATTTGGATAGATTTAGTAGGGGCAGTTTAGTCATGTTTAGAGTAAAATATGATAAAAGTCAACATATATAATTTTATGAGATATGTATTTTATCTATTACTTAGAATCCCGGTCCTAAGTTTGAGTCACATCGGGAGTAGGCATGAAAATCTATAATCCTTAATAAGGTGGGGTGAGGATTGGGTAGTAGTAAGTATTTTCCTTTAATTTATAATAAGTGGATGTCATTAGTTAAGCCCACTTTATAAAAAAAATGTGGTTTCTTCTTGTAGGTCTATACATATATTATTAGGTTCATGTATCCATACATAATTACTGTTTACTCTTTGATCCTTACCCCTTACAAAGATAATTATATTTATATCTTCGATTTTTTCTGGGGATAGTCCCTGGCCAATCTTCTGGATATATACATCAACTAATTGTGAAGATTATTTTCTCTCTTCGTGAAGTTTATATATTGTTGCTCTTTGATGGGAGTCCTTTATTATTTTCCTTCAGATAGGAGTTTATTGTCTTCTCTTTGTGAGAATTTTTGTCTCTTTTTTGTTGTGATTTTTTTTAGTGTAGATTTTTAAGAAATTAAGATTTGTGGAGTAATATGGAAAAGACATAAGAGAAGACCGAAAAAGGGATGCTCATAAATCTCTTCTTTTGGAAGATTGCTTTACACGTGTATATGATACTACATATACTAATTAAGGAGTAAATAACGTTAGTTGAATCTTTATACTCTTACTTGCAATTCAAATATGATGTTCTTTAGTGGCTTTGTTGAAAATGTTCAAGCAAAAAGGCTTCATGGCGGGGATCTCCTATGGGTTAGGAATGTTGACCTAAATTTCCAGTTTTCTTGAATTAGATTTATTGACAATGGTTAACCGCTTGGATGCATTCTGATTTAACGTTCTTTTTTTTTTTCTTTTTCTTTTTATTCTTGATGTTATGGTCAACAAATTCAATTGATACTTGGTCAGATAAACATAAGAGTAGAGAATTAGTTTTATTTATTGGATGAATTTCTTCCTCCAGCCTGTTATTGTAAGGATTATTTTTGTTATAATATATTTGTTTTTTTTACTAGGAGTGTAAGAATGTCGTATTGACTTTAAAAAAAAAAAAAAGATTGTTGTACGTATTATATTAATTCAAAATTGGTGGCTATTTTGCAAGCTCAACTACCTATTATTGTTATTATTATTATTATTATTATTATTATTATGCTAAGACAAGATAAAATGGGTTTGCATGATGTGTTGTCTTATTAATCGAAAATAGCTTCTTCCTTAAAAATAAATAAATAAAGAGCTTCTATATTTTACTCTGATCTTTTTCTCAAAAATTAGCCTTGTCCTCCAACCCTATACATATAAAGAGACCACTTGGCCGCCTCTCATAGCTCATCTCTATCTCTCTCTTTCTCTCTCTCCATAGATCGAAACCCTAATTCCCGTCCTCCGTCGTTCCAGTTACAGGTATCCCTACCTCTTTTCTATTTTGAATTTCAATTTCTTATCGATTTAATCCTTAATTAGGTTTTTTTTTTTTCAGTACCTGAGCCTATATGATGACTTACGATTCGATTTTAGTTATTAAATCTTTGATTTTGAGCTCTAAGACTGTAGATTTTGAACTGAGAATTCTATCTTATAAAATTAGATAGTAATAATAAACTGTTATATTGCATGTTCCCAAAAAAAATATGGCTGATTCAAATTTCAGTCATTCTTTTTATTATTCTCTTGTTCATTGAGCTGTGATAATGATCGATTTTTATTTTTGAATCTTATTTGTAATTAATGTTTTCTTTTACGGGGAAAAAAAATTTTCTGATAATTTTTGTAGTTGATAATATTAAAAGCCACCGATTATAGTAGTAAGATTTCGGTGTCGTGTTTGTGAATACTTACTCACCCAATAGGCTCTGATTTAGGCTCTGATTTTGTTTTACTGGTTAGAGTATTTTAATGCTTTGTGTAGGTATTTGAAATACGTTCAATTTGAGTATTGACATTGATAATTCGATTATTGTTTATTTTAATGCTTTGTGTAGGTATTTGAAATACGTTCAATTTGAGTATTGACATTGATAATTCGATTATTGTTTATTTACTATTCTTGAATTTTCGATTGGGGGTTTACTGCTATGAAACAATTATGTCCTATATGGTAAGGAGCTATTGTGGTTCTTAGTTGTTGGCTGCTTTTTATTAAAATTTTCAAGCTTAATTTGTAGTTTTACAATCTTGTAATGTGCTCTATGCTGTACTTAAAGTTCACACGGCATGGCTAAGTAAATTTTCTTATTTGGAAGTGGTATTTGTTGCAGCGTTGGATATATGCTTGAGCTTGTGTTCTTTACTTGATTTAATTTGGGTCTAGCCTTTATCAAATGTTTTTCTGTTGAACTTTTTTTTTTCTCTCTTTCACAACCATACTAATAGAGTACTACTATTCTGCAAAAATTATCAAGTGTTTAACATTTGATTACTAATTTCTAGCTTATTTGTTGTTATGATACTCGTTTATGTTCTTTAATTTGGTGCATATGGATCTCGTTGAGTCGTCGTTAATAATTTCCCAGAGGTATCTCTATATTTTCAAGTTCTAATTCCAAGCATTTTCCCCTGTTGAACCTTGCAGATTATCTGTTTGCTGCCGATTTTCAAGGTGAAGTTGTAAACGTGTAATTTTTTTTATGTCCGAGCAGGCCATTTTCTTTTTGGGAACAATTGGGTTGCTGGGTGAGTATTGTCCTTCATCAAGAAAAAAGAATAGGTCCTTATCCAACTGTATGCATCTCGGGCCTTTAAGGGAATACTCTGGCTTTTGTGGTTGCAAGTGGATGCAACCTTTTTTAGCTGCTAAAGACCAGTCCAGTTTTGTTCAGAAAATCCTAGAAGAAAACATTGCAGCTATCTATACTTTGAGTTCCAGCATTTCTCTCCTGTGACGTCCAGTTATATTTGGTTTATAACTTTTGTGCTGAAGTCAAGATGGCTTTGCAAAACATAGGCGCTTCGAATAGTGATGATGCCTTCTACCGGTATAAGATGCCCAAAATGATTACCAAAATTGAGGGCCGGGGAAATGGCATCAAGACTAACGTAGTCAACATGGTTGATATTGCAAAGGCTTTGGCAAGGCCAGCAGCTTACACCACGAAGTATTTTGGTTGTGAGCTTGGAGCCCAATCTAAATTTGATGAGAAAACTGGTACTTCTCTTGTCAATGGGGCCCATGAAACTGCTAAGCTAGCTGGACTCCTTGAGAATTTTATTAAGAAATATGTCCAGTGTTATGGCTGTGGAAACCCTGAAACTGAGATCGTGATTACCAAAACTCAGATGCTCCAACTGAAATGTGCTGCATGCGGGTTCGTGTCTGATGTGGATATGAGGGACAAACTCACCAGCTTCATTCTTAAGAACCCACCTGAACAGAAGAAGGGATCCAAGGACAAGAAGGCAATGAGAAGGGCCGAGAAAGAGCGGATGAAGGAAGGTGAGACTGCTGATGAGGAGCAAAAGAAACTGAAGAAAGAGGTGAAGAAAAAGGGCACATCCTCCTCAAAAGATGGTGCCACAAAAATCAGCTCTTTGAAAAAGAAAACAGGTGGATCTGATGATGATCACTCTTCACCTCCTCATAGCCAGGCTGATGAGAAGGAAGAGGTTGATAATGACGACGACGACGATGATGTTCAGTGGCAGACTGATACATCACTTGAGGCAGCTCGCCTGAGAAGTCAAGAGCAACTGAGTGCCATAACCGCTGAAATGGTCATGCTTTCTGCAAATGAACCAGAGAAGAAGACCAAGGCAGTAACCAAAACAAGTAATGGTGCTGAGAACGGAAACTCAGCTGCTCACAGGAAACTTCTTGATGAGCTAAAAGCAACTATTAAGAATGGCACTTCAGCTGACCAGTTGCTATCCGTTCTAGCGTCTTCTCCTGAATCAGCTCAGGAGAAGATGACTCTTTTGTTTGAGGCCCTTTTTGAGGGTGTTGAGAAAGGCTTCACAAAGGAAGTCGCCAGAAAGAGAAACTATCTTGCTGTAGCTGCTGCTCAGGATGAGGGGTCTCAGCTGCTATTGCTTAAAGCAATTGAAGTTTTTTTCCGAAAATTGACACCAAGTGCCATGAAAGAAGTTGCACTTGTTCTCAAAGCACTGTACGATGCTGATATCCTTGAGGAAGAGTATATAATACAGTGGTTTCAAGAAAAAGGAGGCAACGAAGATTCTCTGATTTGGAAGAATGCTCAACCTTTCATTGACTGGCTGCAGAGTGCCGAGTCCGAGTCCGAGGACGAATGATTTTGTTATCTTTTTTGTTTCTTTTTCATGTTGCTTCTTTTTTTTTCTTGCTGGTGTCTTGAGTGCGGAATTTATGTATTGTATCGTGAAGAAACATCGTCAAAGTTGTCCATTCTGCATTTGTTATTTGCAGATTTCTCTCTTAATATTTCTTTTGAGGTCTGCTACTCTTGAGTTTTTTTATTATTGCTATTATTATTTAACTTTGTTGGTGTATTCGTAATGTTGAGTGCCAAGTCTTTTCTTAGATGTCTGATTGTTTGAGAGTTATGTCTCCATTACTCTGTTGGCATGTTTTTCTTTGATTATCTCTGGCATTTTTAATTTTTTAAAAAGAATTTTAGATGGCATGTTTATTTAAACGTTTTTGTAATCGAAATAAATGATGGAAATTGAGAGGGAATAAAGGCTATGTTTGGATTTGTGAGAGTAAAATCAAGGGAAAGTGAAAAATATTTTCTCAAACTCTTACGAATTCTATTTTGAAATTTTTTTTTCTTAATCAATTTGTCAAAAGTCCATGTACTAAAAAATGATACCAAATTTAACTTTTATTTTCCCTAAATTTTTTTTTTTTTTTAAATTCAAACGAAAGAAAATGGAATTTCTTGAAATTTTGTTTCTTTCCCTCCAAAAATCCTACGTTCCAAATAAGGTCGTAAGTAAATCAGATTGGGATAAAAAAGGAGAAGGAAATTAGAATCGTCAAAATTTCATTCATGTGCTTGCTTATGGAATTAGGTATGGTCGAAAAAGAAAATCCCAAAATTTTTCTGTAATAAATACAAAATACTTATTCCTCTTGATAAATCGTTTTATCAAGTGTTTTAATAAATGCAAAAACATTTATTCTCACAACAAATTCATAAATTCGTAAATTTATTATCTGAGAATGACCAAAGTAAAATAGTTATCTATTAAACTTAAATTTACAACTAAATAAATTTTTTTAGAGGAAACAACTAAATAACTTAAGAGTGGCTTTATTGATTTTTTTGTTTTTTTTCTTTTTTCCTTCTCTTCTCACTCCGTATTTACTAATAGTGGTGGCAAAATATTTGGGGCAACCCAGACAAGCCCTCCCAAACCATAGTCGAGCTAGGCCGACCCATCTAATTATGCAGGCCGGGCCATCAAATTATGAGCCGAGCCCGGACAGGCCCACCGGGCTAACGTGGGCGGGCTCGAAATAGTTTTAGTTAAAAAAATAAAAAAATTAATTAATAAATATCAATTAAGTTGATAAAAGTTAAAGCTAAATAAATAAACTGATTAAAAAAAAAGTTTAAGAAACCTAAGAAAATTAATTGATACAATAAATTTATAAGGGAGGGATATTTTAGGGGAAACTAAGGTTTTAAAAAAAATAAAAAACAAAAAAAATGAAAACAAAATTCTAGGCTAGGCTAGGCTGGCCCTATCGGCTGATAAACATAGGCCTAGTCCAGCCCTACCCTTCAGACTGGACTGGGCTCGATCCCAAGGATGACTGGGGTGGAGTGGGCCGACCCATTTTGTCAAATTTTATTTATTAATGGGAATCTATATTTGCACCTGTAAGTAGCAAAATTATATCTTTTTATAGCAAAAAGACTAAACTCGAGTAATTTTAAACTAATGATATATCCCCTCTTCTAGCTTTGCATCTGCAGTACTTCTTCACTTTTTTTTCTTTTTTGCCTCTTTTCAATCTCTAAAATCCAACTATCACTCTCTCACAGCCTTCCTTTAACTTCTTTTCCTCCCAATTTTTCCATTTTAGTTTTCCTTTTCAATATAAATCTCTCATTTTGAGCCATTATTGTATTTCTTTCTCTTTTTAATTTTTTAATTAGTAAACTAAAGAATGATATTCAGAAGGCATATAATCTCAAACCAAGTTTTATGAAAGATAATATACCTAAAAGATTCTTTAAGAAAATTAAAGTAAGAAGAGAAAGACAGAAAGAAAACTGAAAAACTTCTCTAGAGGATGAATATATAAATAAAAAATTATGAGAAAGTGGTGGATTAATCTTTTCAAGAACATTTAATTTACTATTTTGATTTTCCTATAGAGAAAATATTTGAGTAGATAAATTAAAGATAAGAAAAAAAAGAGACAAATTAAAGGGACATGTAATGGTTTCTTGGTCTCAAGATTATGGATGAAGGATAAGAGAAATATGGTTGAAGAAGGCAAAGAGTTAAGATGAGGTATACCTGAGTTTGAAAAGTTGTTTATTTTTTTTTTTTGTCATATTTTTAACTAATAGGTGTCTTAATTTGGGAGTGGGTTGTAAATATAGCTCCTCTAAAAAAAAGAGTAATAACATTTATTAGGGTGGTGGAGAATAAAAAGGTTGAATAGATATATGTCCCTTTCAAATCCAAAAATTAACAAATATCTCAACTCAAAACTTACAGATAAATAACTCAATTAGATAATCATAAAAAATAAATTGCTGTCAAAACTTTTTTTATATTTGAATTAATGTTTATTCGTTAATTAAGAGGTTTTTAAGCTATTTTTCTTTAACGTTTCTGAGTTCATAGAATTTAGAAAATAAATTTGATGACCATTAACAGAAATCGCTCTTAAATAGTACTTTTTTTTTTTTCTCTTGGTATATCTATCATGTACTCAATATAGTTTCATATATGATAACTTTTATGTTATTAACTATTATCCTCAAGTGTAAAAATATAAATATTTGGATATTTAGCTATAAAATTTAAAAAGTAGATATCTGCTTTATCAAATTCAAAATATTGATCGTTCACCTAAATTTCGTTCTTTTTTGTTTAGGTATGATTTTTATGTGGTATGTGTCTAGTATATAAAGCACACGTGAATGTGGTATAAATTTCAACAAAAACAAAAAATCTATCAAGATAAAAGTAGTTATCAATGTTAATATGCTTAAAAAACAGATATTTTATGTGCTTTTCCGAATAATATTCTCATAATTTTACGTCATTCCTACAAAATTTTCCAACTCTAAGATTTTAGTAAACTAGCTTTGTTACGACTATTTCTTATATTCTTACCGAATATAATTAATTGTTCAATTAATTATGTAAGGTGAATATGCGAAAAAATATGATATAGATATTGTAACACTGAAAAGTAAAAATTTGACACACAATATTTTTACTTGGTTCAACTATCTCCCGATAGTCTACATCCGAGGGACCACGCCTAGAGAAACAAACTTATTAGAAAAGAATAACGTGAGTACAAATACCAATCAAATTTAAAAGACTCCATCTCTTAAATGTTACAACATGCAAGTATTACTTTGCTAATTCGTCTAGCGAGCTCCCCTTGACTTGACGTGATTCCTTCAGTCTAAACTCTCTTCAAATTTCATGGAACCTGTCTTCTCCCAAAGACTTGATGCACTTCTTCGGAAGCACTCTCTAGACTAAGAATCCCTCCTAGTCTCTCAAAATAAAGTATAGACAGATTTTACTAAGTATTGTACTAATAGTAATCTCAAACGTACATGGCACACGTAGGACTCTAACCTAGACCCCTATATATAGTGCTTGAGGTCTTCTAATCTTTGGCAATCTACAAGACACGTTTTCTTCAACATAAATGCATATTGGAAGTCAATTAGATCAGTCAAGGATAAGATTTTCGCAATCAAGGCTGATCTGAAATTATTGCTAATTCTGAATAGTGATGTTACAACATCGGCTCTGTCTGAACAGTCAGATTTGTAACCTTTCTGGAAGGTACGTTGATTTATTACCTGAAATAAAAATTCTATTTTTTATACAAATCAAACAAATAAAAGGTGTTCATACACAAAAGAATCAGCTAAAAATAAATATGGAAACGATACCTCAAGATATAAAAATTTACACTTTCACGCAATAAGATAGTTTCCATAAAATGTAAACTGTCAAAGTAATCAAATTAAATTAGCCCCAAAAATGATAATCTGATTGATTGAAATCAAGATTGATTATTTCTAGAAATATTAACCAATTAATATTAGCAATAACATAATAATCAATCTTCATTAATTCATGCCTAAATAAGAAAGAAATATATAAGTATAATTTTTCTACAAGGCAAATATTAATCATTGATCTGATCTAAACACATCTGATTGAGCATAAAATCAATCATATGACAGCTTTAAAATTTGGATAAACACGATCAAAAATGTCAGGACAAATATTCCAGTGATGTTACAACATCAACCCAAAATCACTGTCAGTTAACACAGACAGTGATGTTGCAACATATCAAATGACAATAGACTGCTCTTTCAATCTCCCCCTTTGGCATTTTTTGGGCAAAATATTTGTACCTGCAAAAACTAAGTTAGTCCCTGCAAAATAATCAGTGGTTGGCCAGAAGTTTTGTAATTTTTGCAACTACTCCCCTTTTTTGGCAAAAATAGCCAAAGGTAGTTACAAATCACTACAGAATTCATAACTTAAATGAAAACCAGAAATCACATATAAGAAACCAATGTCATAAGTTGCTCAATGTTGTAACATGAGCTCAATTCCTACAGAAAACAGAACAAAATACCAAACCAGAAATCAGAAGTTGTCTGTCATATACATCATTTATTATCGATAAACAGAAAAACAGAAACTTTTAAAAAGATCTTCAAGCAAGAGGAGGAGCCGGAGAAGCATCTCCCACATCAATGGTCATCATCATGCAAATTACAGATAACATTCACTTCATCTTGTCCAAATGAGTAAGCATGGCAGAATTTACAGCACTTGTATCTGTAGTACCAGATGTTGTAACATTAGGATCTGCAGTAGGCTTATCCTCCCCCTTAATAGAATCTCTCTCCTTTATTCTGAACAAGAGGAGTGAGATATTCAGAACTATAGCGAGGAGGTCTCTGCTTGGTCAGAACTCCATAGATAAGCACTGGAAAGATTAATCTTTTGGTTGGGTTGGTGTTGTATCGAAGATCATAGATATGCTTGAAAATCAATTGTGCTAAATTCACTTGGCCACATGTTTCAACATCAAAGAAAAAACAAGCACAATCTCCATGCAGTATATTGGAATGCGTGGTTGGGATCCAATTATCAATGGTAATACGATGCGACCTTTTGTACTTAAGTGTCAGATTAGTAGTCTTAAAAATACTATTCTTCGGCCATTTGGTTTGTGTACGAAGGATTTCACTAGCTACCTTGTTGAGAGAAAATTCTTTCTCAAAGTCATCAAATGGCCAAATAGGTATGTTCAGAAAATTGGCTATAACAGCAGGGGAAAAATCATAAACATGACCCCTAACAAAGACTTTCCTATACCCTGGTGAACCTAGTTTGTCTAAGTCTTCAATTAAATTGGAATAAAATTCCTAGACTATCCTAGGGACAAAGCCTTTGATTTCAGATACAGTATTCAACCACTTTTGATCTTCAATACATTTTAGAGCCCCTATTTTCTGAAATGACTTCAAGTTTATATTTCTCTCAGGTATAAACTGATAATGTTCATAAATCTTCATAGATTGAGCAGCATCTTTTTTATCGTACCATGGAGAATAGGAGTTTTCAGGAATATAACCTGGTGTTTCTAAAGAGAATACCCCTTTTCCTTTCTCTACAGCAGTAGCTTTCTTCTTCGGTTGTGTTGACTTCGAAGATTGGCCATAAACTTTTTGAGCAACAGACTTCTTCTTTGTCTTTGATGTTGTAACCGAGTCTGGTACAACTGGTGGTGTTTGATCTTGAGAAGATGTTGGGACATCGGCCTCAGATTGAGCAGCATCTTTTTTATAGTACCATAGAGAATAGGAGTTTTCAGGAATATAACCTGGTGTTTCTGAAGAAAATACCCCTTTTCCTTTCTCTACAGCAGTAGTTTTCTTCTTCGGTTGTGTTGACTTCGAAGATTGGCCAGAAACTTCTTGAGCGACAGACTTCTTCTGTGTCTTTGATGTTGTAACCGGGTCTGGTACAACTGGTGGTGTTTGAACTTGAGAAGATATTGGGACATCGGCCTCAGATTACTGTGTTGAGACTGGTACAGTGGCTGCAGGTGGATCTCCCTGTGTTGAAACATTAGGGATATCAGCAAACTTCAGAGAGGTTGTCTCGATAGGCACCATTGGAACTAAGAGTCTGGGAGATGTTGGCACATCACCCATTTCAGCTGATGGTGGTGTCGATAGGCACCATTGGAACTCAGAGTCTGGGAGATGTTGGCACATCACCCATTTCAGCCGATGGCGCTATTGATATCTTTGGATCTGCAACAGATGTTGGAACATCCAAAGGAATCACAGATGCAGTTTGGGCTATATCATCAACATTTTTCTCGGGGATATTTTCTGGAGTATACCTAGGAGAAAAGTCATCTTTAGGAAGAGGGCTAGTGTCCATTGTGTCTTTGGCAGCATCATCAACAGATGATGTTGGAACATTGGAAGTCGCAGGTGGTACTTTCTCATCCAGACCCTCCCTTGAAATCAAAAGATTTGGTGGAGCAGATGTTGGAACATCAGTCTGCATCGATTCTTTGAGAGAACGAGAAATCAAAATCGAGCTTCCTTCTTCTGATGTCACCGGTAGTGGATTGGAGATTTCGACAGCATGAATAGGAACTATCGGTGCTGATGGTGGAGCAATCGAAAAACCCACAATAGATTAGGCTTGAATAGAGACATTCTGTTCACTTGCTAGTGGAGGCTGAGTCGAAGGTTCAGCCATGGAACCAGTCTTTTGCAATTTCACTGCAGATGAGGAAGAAGCAGATTTCTTCTTCATCGGAGTTGATGAGGAAGAAAGTTTCCCTTTGGCAGTAGCAGGAGAGTCATTCTTCTTACCACTTCTCGTGTCCACCATTTTCGAACTTGTTTCAACACTCAGAAAATTTTTGAAGAGCAAAGGTGTAACCGGCAAAGAAGAATTTGTAGGACAGTGAGAATAACAGAGAACAATAGGAATTTAAATATCCTAGAGTCCATTCAGTTTCCCAAATTTGAAAAAGGAAATAAAATCAATTTTGGAGCCAAAAAGATATCAGAAACTATAATGAGAGCAAATCACAGGAATAAGGAAAAACTGTCTACAGCGGTAGTTTATTGATTTTATCCAATTTTCCAATTAAATGAGCCCAGTTTATTTCATGTTGTAACATCAGTGTATCCTACAGAGTCAATATATTATAAATGGTAACCTATAGACAAAAGAAATTGATGAAATCATTCCTATTATAAAAAAAAATTAAAATAAACAATCCTTACCATCTTTATTCATGAAAATTACTTGGAAAAATTCATCAGATTGATTGATCATTTAAGATTGAAAATTGACTGATTGATTGATCTCGAATTTTATTTTATTTTATTATTTTATTTTATTTTATTTTATTTTTTTTTAATTTCGTTAATGTTGTAACATTGACAATATTTTAGGTAATGATCTTTCTATGAATAGTAGCTTTTACACTATCACTGAGGTAGCTCTTTTCATATGATAGATCATTCTCTATTGTATTTGTGATACATAGACCCAGATTACTTAAGGATGGCTTTCACACATCAGTGTAGGTAGCTCTTTTTGATCATGAGGCTTGTATACACAATAAAACTGAGAACAAGATAATACACACGTCAGTCAATAATCAATCAAGAATTCACAATTTTTTAAGAATATTCCAGAATAATTTCCAAGAAAAATGACAAGAACCGTATATTAGACAATAATTTTATAACAAAAAAACTATTTCATCTTTTTTCTTATCTCTTGAGATAAATTTAAATTTTTGACTCTGATTTGGCTGATGTTACAATATAGTTTCATACGGAACAAATTCTAGGGATTTTCTTAAAGAATTAAAACGTAGAAAATCAAGAGCTTTTGCAAAAATATCTGCCAACTGATTGTCTGTCTCTATATGTTCCAACATTCTAATTTTGCCCTCAACAAGATCTCTGATAAAATGATAACGGATGTCTATATGCTTAGTCCTAGAGTGTTGTACTGGATTCTTGGATATATTTAGAGCACTAGTGTTATCACAATAAATAATCAATGTATCCAATATAATACCATAGTCCTTGAGCATTTGTTTCATCCAAAATAACTGAGTATAATAACTTTCTGCAGCAATATACTCAGCCTCTGCAGTGGACAAAGAGATTGAGTTTTGCTTTTTACTATGCTAGGAAATCAAATTGTTTCCAAGAAAGAAACAACCCCCTGTTGTACTTTTTATGTCATCAGCGTTACCTGCCTAATCTGCGTCACTGTAACCTACAAGATTAATGTTAGTATCTTTGGAATACCAAAGACCAAAATCAAGTATATTATCAATTATACCACTAATATACTTGATTATTCTTTTTACAGCAACAACATGGGATTCCTTTGGACAGGATTGATATCTAACACATACACTAATAATATAAGTAATATCAGGTCTGCTAGCTATAAAATACAGCAAGCTACCTATCATACTTCTATAAAGAGTTAGATCCACATCGACTTTATTTTCATCTTTAGTCAGCTTTAGATTTGTACTCATAAGAGTATTCATATGTTTTGCTAACTCTAATCCAAATTTCTTAACTAGGTTTCTAGCAAACTTACTTTGGGAAACAAAAATCCCATCTTTCAACTGCTTCACCACCTAGAAAATAGGTTAATTCACCTACCGTGCTCATCTCAAACTCTTCTTTCATTTTTTTCACAAACTCCTGCACTTTATCATTAGAGGTAGAACCAAAAACTATATCATTAACATAAATTTGTGCAACAATAATATCAGAATTAAAGTGTTTGATGAATAGAGTTTCGTCTACTCTCCCTCTCGTGTAGCCCTTTTGTACTAAGAACGTTGTCAAACATTCATACCAAGCCTGAAGAGCTTATTTTAAACTATACAATGCCTTTTTAAGTTTGAAAACATGGTTAGGCTTGTGAGGATCTTCAAAACCCTTGGGTTGTTCAACATATGCCTTCTCATTCAAAAAAACATTTAAAAAAGTACTCTTTGCATCCATTTGATGTAAAATAAAACCAATGTGACAAGCAATAGCAAGTAATAAATGAATCGATTTAAGTCTTGCCACAGGAGCAAAA
This sequence comes from Trema orientale, assembly GCA_002914845.1. Lineage (NCBI taxonomy): Eukaryota > Viridiplantae > Streptophyta > Magnoliopsida > Rosales > Cannabaceae > Trema > Trema orientale. The sequence goes on along the minus strand of JXTC01000385.1, from coordinate 161,095 downwards.
GTTTTATCAAAGTTTATACCCTCCACTTGAGTCTATCCTTGGCAACTAACCTAGCCTTGTTTCTAATAATATTACCAAATTCATTTGATTTATTTTTAAAAATCTATTTGGTTCCGATAACATTAGAATCATTGGGTCTAGGTACTAATGTCCAAATATCGTTTCTATAAAATTGTTCCAATTCTTCTTGCATGACTTTAATCCAAAAATTATCTTGTAAAGCTTTTTTAACATTTTTAGGTTCAATTAAAGAAGTAAAACAAAGAAATTGTACCAGATTAATATTTCTCCTTCTAGTCACCATTCCATCTTCAAAATTACCTATGATTAGGTCGATAGGATAATTCTTTTAGACCCTTGAAGAGGGTTCTTTCTGAATTGGATCTCGAATATCCACTGTTGGTTCATCAAAAGATGTCTGTTCAGATGATGTTGTAACATCCGATTCGGATGTTGAGACATGATTATCTGAACTAGTAGTGCCCTCAAGTTGTGTTGTAACTTTTGTCTGTGTTGCAACATTTTTATCTGAATCAGTATCTTCCATAAGACTTTGAATTTCATCTTCTTTAGAGTATTCTGCAAAGTCTAAAAAATCATCTACAATAATATTAGCAGAATCCATAATAGTCTGTGTTCTCATGTTATAAATACGATAAGCACGACTATTATTAGAATATCCAAAGAAAACTCATACATCACTTTTTGCATCAAACTTACCTAACTGTACTCATACATCACTTTTTGCATCAAACTTACCTAACTGTTCTCTATTATTGAGAATGTAACAAGTACTTCCAAAAATATGAAAATATCCCAAGTTAGGTTTTTTACCTCTCCAAATTTTGTAAGGAGTTTTACTTGTACCTGGTCGAAAATATACACGGTTTATGTTGTAACATGCTGTGTTTGCGGCTTCAACCCACAACTATTTTGTAAGCTTTTTGCTATTTAGCTTCACCCGAGCCATCTCCTATAATGCTTTATTCTTTCTTTCTACAACACCATTTTATTGTGGTGTCTTTGGAGCATAAAATTCATGAGTAATACCGTTTGAATCACAAAAATCAGCATGCGAAGAATTTTTAAATTCCTTACAATAATCACTTCGTATTCTGATTATTTTACTAATGTTACAACCTTTATTCGTTTTAAGTTTAACAACTAGTTTCTTAAAGGTATCAAAAGTATCTGACTTTTCTCTTAAAAAATCTACCCAAGTATATCTAGAAAAGTCATCTACACAAACAAAAATATACATTTTACCTGTAACACTTTCTACTTGTATGGGACCCATAAGATCTATATGAAGTAGTTCTAACACTCTTGATGTTGTAACATGTTGTATCACTTTATGTGTTGATCTTACCTATTTACCCATCTGACAAGGACTACAAACACTTTGTGATTTTTTACCCAATTTTGGTAAGCCACGGACCGCATCTGAATTAGTAAGTTTCTGCAACATTTTAAAATTCAAATGTCCTAACTTTTCATGCCAAAGATCAGATTCAATTACAGATGACTTATTACATGAATGTAATTTTGTCAAAGTATAGTAATTATCCTTTGATCTAAAGCCTTCTAAAACTGATTTACTACATTCATCAACAACAACACATTTATCACGAGTGAAATTAACATTAAAGTTTAAATCATAAATTTGACTTGTGCTGATCAAATTAACCATAAGTCTCTCAACATGCAAAACATTCTTGATTTTAGGAAATCCTTCAATATTGAGAGTTCTTTTTCCAAGAACTTTTTCTTTTGCACCATCACTGAATGTTGCAATACCACTAATGTCAACCTTGTAGTCAAAAAGAATAGATTTATCACCTGTCATGTGCCTGGAACAACCACTATCGAAATACCAATTGTTAGTAGCACATGATCTAAAACAAGTAAAAGATCCAAAACAATTTAATTCAGAATTTTTAACCCAATTTTTTCTTGTTTTTCTTGATAAATTAATCTTTTTCTTTGGTGACTTTCTTTGAAATGGAATTTCATGTGAATAATAGTTATTTTCCAAAAAATTCCTCATAGTAAAGTACCTAGGTCTAATATGACCTTTAACACCACATAAATGACAAGTTGGAACGAACTTACCACGGTTTCTCATGGAATTAAATCCTGCAGGTTTGCTATATACTGCAACAGGAGATTTTCGTATTGCAACATTAGTATGTTTTCCAGAAACTAATATTGGTGCAGTTACAATATGAGATTTCTTCTGTGTTGTAACATCACTGCTGGTTCCTGCAATTGGGTTAGGAATAGAACTCTTAACAAAAATAGTTTTTGAATTCGAGTTCTCACAGTTAAATCTGAGTCCATGATGATCTGACCCAGATCTACCAGCTGTTAGAATATGATCTAATTTGGCAGTTCCAGAATTTAGTATTTTTAAGGACTTTTAAGTCCTATCAAGCTCTGCTGAAATATCTTTTAACTTTGCTTCTTTTTCAGCCAGCAAAGTTTTTAACTCTTGGATCTTTATTTCAGAATTCTCCTTATATTGGATGAGAGTAGAAATTCATCCTTCAAGGGATCTATTCTAATCTACAACTTTAACCTATTGAGAATATATATTCTCATAGGATCTTCTAATTGATTCTTTATCCAGTTCGGATTCATCACTGTCAGAATCATATATCCTATCTGATGTTACAATATTACTGCCAGATGCAGGCTGTATTGTAATATTATCTACAAAACTCTGCATAGAATACATATTATTTGAAACTAAAGAAACTCCAAAGGCAACGTAATTACTTACATGAGTTTCATCTTCTTCTTGGCTGCCTTTTGACTCTTTATCACTCCACGAGGTAGTCATTGCCCTAGATTTTTTTCTTTAGGGTGTTGGCACATTCAGCTTGTATGTGACCATAACCTTCACACTCCCTACACTGAATACCTTTCTTTTTATCTTTAGAAATATCAGATTTAGGAGGTGTGGACTTACCTTTACTTGTATTGCTTCCCTTTGATTGTCTGCCCATTTTCTTTAAAAATTTATTAAAGTTTTTGGATAATAGAGCAAGTTCATCATCAAGATTTCGATTTTCACTCATAGCTGGTTCAAGGGTAGCTTTGAGAGCAATTGATTTATCCTTCTTCCTATGCATGATATTCATCTCATAGGTCTAGAAGGATCCTATAAGTTCCTCCACCTTCATAGTTTCAAGGTTCTTACTTTCTTCAATGGCCGTCAGCTTTGGTTGAAACTTGTCAGGTAAAGATCTAAATATTTTTCTAACCATTTTAGTATCTGAAAAGCGTTTACCAAGAGCAAAAGCTTTATTAAAAATATCATATAGTTTAGTAAAATATTCAGATAGAGTTTCATCTTCTTTTATTTTTAACTTTTCAAATTTAGAGGTTAAAATAACTATTTTGGTTCTTTTCATATCACCAGAACCTTCAAAATGTGTTTGTAAAATATCCCATGCTTCTTTGGCAGAATCACAATTTGTTATCACTATGTTTCGAGTAGCATAAACACCATTGAGAATGGCATGTAACGCTCTGGAGTTGTAGTTGGCCAATTTATCATCATCAGAAGACCAATTGAGTTTATATTTAGGAATAACATTCCCATTCTCATCCTTAGTGGTTAGCGGTGCCCATCCAGCAAGAACAAATTTCAATGATTTTTCATCAATAGATTTGATGAAAGCCTTCATACGTACCTTCCAATATGAATAGTTTGTACCATCAAGCAGTGGAGGGTGTGTAATGGACCCTCCTTCGGCAAGAAATGACATACTTGAAAAATATGGCCAAAAATCCACAAGATCTCACAAAACAAACTATTAGAGACCTGCTATGATACCAATTGTTACGACCGTTGCTTGTATTCTCACCTTATATAATTAATTGGACAATTAATTATATTCGGTAAGAATACAAGAAACGGTCGTAACAAGCTTAATGGGAATAATACATTTACAAGTATTCTCATTCATATTTTGCTTGTGAGTTGTATGCGTGTAGTTTTTGTTCTTGCTTGTTCTTTTTTAAAAAAAAATTCATTACATATATATTTATAAAAAAAACAAAAACAAAAAATAAGAGCACTTAAATCCTTCCATTATTGAGCCTAACGACATCCCTAATGCATCCATTTATCCTCTTTCTCTCATAATCATTCTTGCCAAATAAAAGATATATCTGATTCTACTCCTCTCTTTCCTCCCACAATCCTGCAAACCAAGTGTTAATAGGACAAGGATTCAAATAAGCCAAATTCTATAAAGTTCATCATAACCTTGTTACAGATATATATATTTATATTGTGAAGAAGAAATAACTATGTAATTATTTTATGCAAATAAAGGACGACAAAAACAACAAAAGTTGGTTAGTAAAATTAAGGGTTAAATATAGTAATGGTCCTTAAATTATACTCATTGTATCACTTTGCACCTCGAATTTTTAACTTATATAGAAATGACCTTTAAATTATGAAATTGTTAAAGCAATAGCCACTTTGTTACAACTGTTAATTTTTTAAAAGAAAATAGCCATGAAAAAAGTGTATTATTGGCCATTATTTACTTCTATGAGGCAGAATCTCGTTTTTAGTCATAATTACTAAGTTGTGTGACTGATTCATATTATTGAAGTCTTCTCCCAAGTACAGGAGTGTCAAAGTAATAAATTACTCGGTAAGACCGAGGTCAATCCACAGAAAGGTGAATAATACAAGACCATAATATCTATATTACAAGAATAAAAATGATTGGAGAAAGTATATTGTAGGATGATCATAACAATATGAAACAAAGTAATAGAAATATAATGATATGAAGTTGCAAAATTAAACAATTGCTAAGATTAGGGGGATCCACTCTTGGGTACATCAAATAAGTATAATCTAAGCTCTTTTATCACTCTAAATCTACATATAAACGGAGGGTCCAATCGAAAGATTTAAATTAGTTATTTATGTGATTAGATTAGTTTTCTTAATTACCTTCTTTGCTAACACCAATACTTGCAAATGTGGTCAAGCATTCATGGTGCCACCTTATGTCCACAACAAATCAAAATCCCTTCCTAACACAACCAGTACAAAAGGAATTAAGAATTTATTGTGCCAAAGGTTGACTACAATGAATCAAGACCCACCACTAAATAAGAAGGGTATTAAGATTGATTAAGAAAATTAAGTAGTACATGTATAACAGTGATTAAAGGATATAAACAATGAAGTCCACCTAGAGTTTAGATTATACCTATCTTTTTCCCAAGAGATTTACCCTTTCACCTTAGCAATATACAAGATTAAGTAAACATAACGAAGAAGAACAACAAGTATGAACATAATATAAACATAGCTTTAAACACAAAACTCTTACTATTTTGAAGGCAAAGCAAGATTATAATAACATGAATAACAAGAGGAGAACAAAAGAGAGTGATCTTAATTTCAAACCAAGATACCCCCCTAAGCCTAGCTTAAGCATTTATTTATAAGAAAACTTAGAGATACGAAGTCAAAATTTGTAGACTAGGATAAGTACAAGTTGGCACTTTGTTTTGGTAGATTCAGTCCCTCTCAAAAATATATCTGGAACTCTATGAATTTGGACGAAAAAGATCTTGATCAAAGAAGAAAAAATGAAGCCTTATCTCTTAGAAGTCATATGCCACCAAAATTGTATCCACCATAGGTATATTTCTTGACTTGGAGCAAAAATGGTGAAGATAGGTTCTGCTGAGTCAAAATTAGATGTTGATCTTATCATCTGGAAAAATCTGATATTTTTACCCAGATTTCAGCTTCTTTGGAATTTTCTCAAAGAACAAATCATCTAGATCTTTTTGTGTAAGTATCCATAGCATCAAGAATTACTCCATTTGAGATTGTATTGAGGCTAGAATGGGCTAAATATTAAAGGGTATCAGGCTGAATGTGAATGCAGTCCAATTTACAATGTTATCCATTTACAACCCATTTTGAAATAATTTGGACAGATTTTGTAAATTGAGTTTTGTGAGAAATTGAGTCCAGAATCTATGGGTTTAATAATTGGATCAATCTCCTATGTGGTTTAGAATCTGTGCCCATTTTACAAAACTTGGGCAGATTCGAATATTTAGCACAAATTAGGGGTAACTCTTGCTTTTATGCCTATGTTTACAAAAGTGCTTTAAATTAGAAAATTTACTAAAACTTTAAGTGTATAATGATGAAATAATCCCATAATAAATATACATAATTAGAAGTTTATCACTATGCGCTTTGCACAAGACTTATTTCTGTTTAAAATTTAACAGTTTGTTTAAAAAAAGGCCATTACTACAATAATTGCATAAGTCTTGGTAGTCTACTGTACAAATTAAAAATTCGGAAGCTCATTCTTGACCATAGTTACTAAATTGTGTTCTTTATAATAACTTATTTCTGTTAAATATTTAACAGTTTGTGACAAAAAGATCACTATTGCAATAATTATATAATTTAGGGACCATTAATATGTAAGTAGAAAATTCAGGGGGCAAAGTGGTATTACAGGTATAGTTCAAAAGTTATTAATATCATCAACCCTAAAATTAAAATAAATAGATACAGTGAATTACCGTTTAGAATAGGGAAATGGACCTAACTATGAGTATTTTTTACTAAAATAAAATAAAATTCTTTTTATAGGAAAATTCTGAAAAATGACTTTTCTAGTAGTGTCAAAGTATTCAGAGACAGACACAATCTGTGATCATTAATCAATACTGAAATAGTCATAATTTTATAGTTACTGTTGGTGTAAAATTTCTTTTCAACACTATGGGAGAGTGTGAAAGAAAAATTAGTCACCGGTTGTTATTGAGAATTGAGTCAAAACTCTCTCTATGGACCAGGTTCGAGCCCGAGACTGTGAAGATGATATCTTTCCTTAACCTCGGGATCCCGAGGTTGCAATGAGGGGGGGGAAAGGGGGAGTGCTAGGTGTGGCGTGTTGCCACACCAAGGCCCATGATGCCCACACATAGTGTGCACATGGTGCCTACGTTGTGCCCACGGTGGTGCCAACAGGTGGAGAATTTTGTGATTATGTAAGAGTATTTTTGTCCAGGATCATTAATTAAGTCCGTGGCCAACTACCCCCTATTTGAGGGCTAGGAATCAGGAGAAAATTGTTGTAAATTTGAAACTCAATTATTTTGCCTCAATTTTGCCATATGTTTACTCGGCCA
>JXTC01000385.1:131455-142224 GCA_002914845.1 Trema orientale | reverse complement strand
TTGAACTATGGGTAAAAATCTCATTAAGTCAAACTTTAAAATTTTGTCATTTTGGTTCTGCAAATATTAAAAATAGGAGGCTTATAGAAATATGAATAAATTTTGGGTCCAATTTTAGTAAATGTCCCTTTGTCAAATATTATAGCAAAATATCCGATATATATACTTATATACCAAGTGTAAAATTTAATATACCAAGTATAAAAAATTATATACCCAGTGCATTTCAGTACAGCATCTAAAATTGGTAGATATATGTATCTACCAAGAGTAAAAATATATATACCTAGACATTTAACTATAAAATTTTAAAATTAGACATCTACTTAATCAAATTTAAAATTGTGGTCATTCACCTAAATTTCTCTAAAAATATTCCATTTTGGTATTCTTACTTTACACGCCATTTGATTATTAAAAAAAGTAGCGCATGAGAAAAATACGTCATCTTCTATTTTCTTTATTTCATATCCACCAGCATAGGCAAAGCAATGTAAGGAGATTTGAACATACATGAGCAATTAGTTTAAAAATAAGAATAAAGATATATAGATTTGAACATACATGAGCAATTAGCTTGAAAATAAGAATAAAGATATATACTTTTGGCCGTGTAAAAATCAGCTACATTTTTAGACCAGAGTGCATTTTAGAACTCATTAAAATTTAGTATTTTATTGAAATCAATAAAATAGAAATGTAAGTATGGCTAATATGTTGTACTCCTATTGAGAAATTCTGTTAAACAGAATGTATAACAAAAAGCATTGAAATGGAATATTTTTAAGAATTTAAGGATCTACATAACAACTTAAAGTTTGACCAATAAGTGAGACTTTTCTCATAGTTCAGTGACCACTAGCGTCAAAAAATACAGAGCAATGCTAGCATAAAATACATGCACCATGACCTGCGCGATTCTTACCAACAGACACATCAGATACAACCTACCAATATTATGCTTATGTGTACCCTTCATATATAAGGTGGTGAGAAACGGCAAATTTGCATTAGATATTCTTTGTCAGCGTCTGCACCACAGATTGTTGAATTTCTAAGTCTTAATTTCTCCCTCTTTACATTGTCTGCTAATACTGAAGATTAAATTCACAGCTTTAGATTTTAACGTCGCTATTTTTCATATGCAGTACAATTTTGTAATAGTGAATAAACTACTAGCTTTAACTGCATATAAGTTTTTCGAATATAGAATAGGCATTTTGACAAAATGGGCATTTTGCTGAGTAGTGTGTCTAGCTAATAATGCTTCTTTCACGTTGGTAGAAAGCAGCCACTGACCATAATGAGCATCCTCAGCCATGACATTTGTGCCATCACGTACACTGCAGATACCAAACGTGGAAAACTCTTTGTTTTTTTGTTTTTTTTTTTCTTTTCATCTGTACACTGCATTCAAATACCAAATACTTCATCTTCATTGATCAGCATCATCAGATTCCTTAGGCGAGAGACGTGGATTATCAACCATCATCGAATTTGCACAAATCTTGGCCGGGGATGTGGCAACTCATTTTCTTCGTCTGATGAAGCTAGCGAAATATGAGAATCCTAGAACATAACATAGAAAGAAATAAACTGATATGTTAATTCAAAAATTTAAATTTGGGAAGAAAAAACAAATTGATTTCCACATATCAACGGTGTAGATAAGCAAACGAAAAGTTAACTGAAAAGTGTTACGTTTAAAGATTTGAGAAATTATCTGTGAGTAAGTATCACAGTTAATGAAACCAGCAGAAATAAACAGACCACCGAGGACAGGTTGCCACCTGCCTCCCAAAACCACATAGAAGGCTCCCCGCTACACGCGCCTGATGTGTTATAGAGGTGAAATGATTTCAAACTGAAAGCTAAACTGTAAATCTTACGTAGGAGACAATAATGCATGCCACAAATCGACCCAAAGTCAATCATGTCATAAACAACTGTTTAATTTGAGAGACACAGAGAAATTCTCAATCCAAAAACTTAATAGAAACAATCCACAGGGAAGCCAGAAACAAAGTGTAGTGTTCTTTAAGAATCCCTTTCGTTATTTATGTCTAATGTCTGTCTTGCATAGCTGCCCTGACTAATTGATGTGATCTGCACGTCCTAATCTTGAAAGATGTTCACCTTGGCAGAAATACTTTCTTGACAATTTTCCTTTCTCTATCTTTTTTTTCTTTCCTTCTAAATCAATCCAATTAGTATGAACAAAATTTTAGTGCATAAAATATTTATGCTCCCTTAGTTTTTTTTTTCTAAATCAAACTAAAACTATTAAGGACTTGGAATTACTGATTTCTTACTTTAGAATAATTTCTATCTTAAAACTTGGAAATTTAAGAAATAAATACAGTGCTTCCATGGCACGGTAAGGTTATAGGACTGACCTGCTGATGTCGGTGACGCTGGATAGATGTGAATGCTCTGACCATAATAAAGATTGGCAGAAGAATTCCAATGGTTCTCAGCACAAGTAACTGCAATGTAATTATAAAATTCTCACATAAATGCCAGAACAGCATAGTCATACTTCTCTTTTTTTGCCAAGAAAAAAAAAAAAAGAAGAGAGAGAGACAAGTTTTTTCACACAAGTAACCTCTACGTAATGAGAAATTTTATCATAAAAATGCCTGAATCATCATCCTTTACTTTTCCGGGGGCAAAAAAATGAAAGTATTGCTTTAAAGCTCACCATGAACAGAGTCATTGAATACTCCCCTGCTCCACTAATTATAATTGGTAGAGTATGGCGTAGGACCAGAAGAACCATAAACTGCACATACAAGGAAATATAATCAAGTTGGTTTTATGGATACGTAAAATTTGATCAGATAATTAGTATTGCTTTAAACAGATTTTAATGGCAAAGAAATCCATATTGAGCATATTAAGTGGCTTTGACAGAGTACTATCAGCCCAGATACGATAACAACAACAACAACAATAGGAATAGATATTCAAAGCAGGATTTACAACACATGGAGCCATCTAAAAAAATTTTTGGGTGAAGTTACTTGAGTAAGGTTGATTTAAGTCCATCTGTTTATCAGATACGAGAACCATTTCGACAATACATGAAATTTTGAAAGAAAATCTAGACCTAATAAGCTCAGGTTGCCTAAGCCTTGGTGAAAATTGGAAAAACTTTTTTGGAATATGAAATCACTCTACTTCTGATAAATGAGGACCATCATCAAAAATCACTGTAACTTACTAGATTCAACAAAAAATGTAACTCTCAAATGCTATAGAAAAAAAAAAAAAAAAAAATCCCAGACTTGACAAACCCTAAGAGTCTAAAATCTTAGATAACAATTAATAAGGCCTTGATTTAGAAGTATAAAACAATTCATGTAACTGCTGCTCAAGTCCAAATTTGATCAACAGTCAAGCAACATGAATCTGAGTTTCCTTCTCATAGAAGCCATCTGTTTATGCCAATTATGTACTTCTAAACAGAACATTGAACAAATGGAAAATTACTGGTTGACAGATGTCACTGTTGACTGCATATACATACATGCATAGATTTCCAGGAACATAACAAATCATTGAAGCCTTGTTCATTTTGCGACAAGTATATAATGGATACTGTGTGCAGATTAATTTACACCAACTTAAAGAGAGGTGTGATCAGCGTCAAAAGCTCAATAGTTCTATGTTTTAACAAATGAAATTGAGGGGTAAAAAAGTTTGTTTAGCTTGGAACTGCATGTTGTTGAAATATCAAAGCCAAAGGAGCTAAACGTCTTTCCTGTTTCTTACATTAATTGTTTTATAAACTTCAATGAAGATGCAGATAGTTTTATTATAAAGGCATTTTAAGCCAAAGGAGCAGAGAAAGAAGGAGAGATTACTATTATAGCAACTATTCGACAGCACATCACACTTCTAGGAGAGGGAACCGGATATTCATCAAACTCGGTGTCGACGTAATCACGATCAGGAGTAACCATTCCTAAGAATTGAGTATTATGCAGATCTCTTCGTGAAATTTCCCAATTTCCCCTAAAGATTATGACACCATATAGTTCATAATATATACATTAAAAGCGTAAGCATAAAAGGTTAAAAGTATGGGATTCTTAAAACATACAAAAGGTAGAAGACTATACCTGAAGTTCATAGGAACACCACCGTAATGAAACAGAGGAGGTGGGGCAGTATAACCTGGTTCAAATTGCTGCAAATTAAAAACTCAAATTTAAACAATAGAATAAATAAAAAGATAACTTAATTTTCAAAAAAAAAAAAAGGCAGACCTGGTGGCAAATTTCGCATATGATATCACCTTTTTCATTGCACCATCTCTGAACACATTTACGGTGAGCGTACTGCAGTAAAAGAAAATAGAAACAGAAACAAGTAACTCACAGGACCATCCAAATCCAACATATAACATAAACAGCCAAAACTACGGAAAGTTAAGAACAATAAAATTCTTTGTTTGCTACCTCTTGTGGGTTATTTTACATTAGTACTAGATGAATGAATATGGAAAAGCAAAGGACAAAATCTTGCTCCATAGACCTTTCTTTTTTTTACTTGAAAATTAAATTCAAACAATTTTTTCTAGAGCACTTTAGCCCCATTTGCTCTTTAACATTCAGTTCAACTTCATAACATAATTTTTCAGCTAGAACGGAAAGGGGGAAAAAGGGAGACAGGTAATTTTGACCCATCACAACCACTGCTACCATCAGATTGTCTAGAAAGTATATAAGAAAGTAAGAATGCTAATTGATATATGAAATTCACAGACAGGTTCTCCATGCAACCAAGACACCAGTTGATATGAAGCTGTAAAAGAAAGAACCACTGTATGGTTTAAACTTTATATCAATCATCTGAGAGTAATGAAAACTGCACAGAATTTGAGTATCTAGCAAAATGTTTAACTTAAATGGGGAAAATTTAAGGATAACGATTCATGATGTAGGATGCATACTGAAAGTTTTTAAGTACTAGCAAAGCACACACACAAGAAGTACTTGGGATAAGGAAGGTGCGGATAGAATGTGTAATAACAGATTTGATTTGAGCTTCTATGTGTCTGGCACAATGTACGACAGCAGAAAGTCCAAAAGTTTTAGATAATAGAAGGCGGATCAATATATGATTAGTAAGTTAGTAACAAAAAAAAGTACATTAATACTGACCTTTAAACTGCCACGGCAAGAACACGGTGTCTCCATATTCAAGTCTTCGTCCTCATCATGGCAAATCCTACACTCTACCAATTTACCAGAAGATGAACTGATATTCATATCTATTTTATGGGAAGAAATCATATTATCTTGGCTTGCAAAGGGCATAGATTTCTGCAACTGGTTTTCCCTCTCTATTGCAGCTTCAAGGGTAGACTCAGTAAGCAAGCGATCCACCAAAAGCGCAAAATGATCCCCCATTCTTCAAATACAGTAGAACAAATTACATTTCCAGAAAACAAATACATATATGGACTAGAACAGCCCACGAAAAGAACAATGTGGAATTACCACTACTACTGTTCTAACAAATCTCATATCTGCAACATAATCAGTAGCCCATAAAACTATATATACACAAAATAAGAAAACATGAAAAACCCAAGATGCACCTAAAAGCTGCTGAAACATTGAATATTTGATTCTTGATATCGATAGTCAAAAGAACAAAATCCTGCACGTTTTCCTTTCAAGAACAGAACAATGCAAACAAGTATATGTTTCTCCTCTTCATTTTACCTTAGCAAGCCATATGAAAACAGTTAAAAGCGATTGTCAAACAATGCACATGTGCTCTTCTGGGAAACGTAGTTAAAATGGGCAGTTGTATTAACAATAAGGCACACACTATGACACTAATGAAAAGAACCCCGATTACGAAATCCCAAAATGCAACAATTAAGCATCAAGTAGTAACGGAGTTAGCTCTTTTGCTGTTTTCATATGATGAGACCCAATTTACCATCATTACAACAAAATAATAATTCGTTCATGTGTAAAACAGCTAGTGCTACCATTGATAATTTAGAGAACGAAATGGATTGTAATCTCTAGTGAAAAGGGAAATACTCAATATGCATTAAATAATAATAATTATAAGACAAAGCTAGCTGACAACAAAATGAAGGGAAAAACATATAAATAATGATCTACCTTTTATCCAGAACGAAAAGCCATAATATATGGGCATTGAAAACAGAAAACCCAATAAGCTAAAAAGCGAAAAAAGACAGCTGATTTGAGAAGGGGAAAAAAAAAAAAAAAAAAAAAAAACACCATGTGAGATGATCAAAAACACAATTGATAGATCAGAATCAAAATCAGAAGAGCGCGATTAAAAAAGAAACCCGAATGAAACAAAAGTAGAAAATGGGCGTACACCAAAAATTACGAACAAAATAAAAGTAAAATCAATCCATAATGGCAAACGAGGAACAAACTTCAAAACGCAGCGGGAGAGAGAGAAGAGAGGAATTAAAGTAGTATAGGAAACAAAACAAGAATGTATGTATGTATGTATGTATGTATGTGTGAACATTCTACAAGCTTTTTATCCAAAAGAAAGAGAGAAAGAGAAACAAGGAAGGAAGGAAGGAAGGAAGGAAGGAAACTTACGAGAATGGAAATGGGATTTTCTTAAATGGAAGAAAGAAGAAAGCAGCAATCTTGGTCTATTTGCCTATTCTACTAATGTTTTCGAGACCAAGCAAGGGATTGAGTGCTGTTGGCCTCTTATCTATCTCAGAAATGTTTAAATTAAATGTTGATAATAAATATATAATAGTTTCTCGCACCAAAACCCAGGAACCCAAAACAACGAATCAAAGCTCGCTCTACCCTCTGTCGTTCTCTTTCTCTCTCTATAATATAATGGCATTGCATGACTGACCCGTAGTGATGACTATTATGTCTATGAGTGGAGTAGAGAGGAGTGGGAAAGTGGGTCGCAGCCAGCGGGGAAAAAGGTGGAGTGAAACAAACAAATATTAAGAGACCCCCTTTCAAAAAAAACTATAAGAGACCAAAAACAGAAAAGGAGGAAAATAACCATTAAGGCATTACTAAGGTACTAAACTACAACATCACCAGTCACCACCACGACCACGTACGAAAAAGAAGTCACCCCCACTATTCCTTCCTTTTCACTTTTCACCGTTACCTTACGCCTATTTATCTTTCTGTTTTCTTTTCTGTCCTTTTCAATTTTTCCATACTTCTTCTTCTTTTCTTTTTTTTTTTTTTTAATTTATCGTCTTCTTTTGGAATATCATTGGCTGAGGATAGAGGGAACAGAGGAGGGTTAGGGGCTTAGGCTTAGCCTATTTATATGGCATGACTTCATTTTTATTTTTCTGCAGACTGTTTAGGGAGGATTTTGGCAATAAAAAATCAAATCAAGCTCCGTTTAACTCTAATTAAAAGGATTTCTATTCCTATGTTATGTTCCAGGAAATTTTTGTAATCATAACTGTTTTCATTTTTTTTTTTTTTAGCAAAATAACTATTTTCATTTGATACTTTCTAAATCATTAATATATGGAACTTTTTTTTTTTTGGCTCGGAATTAAAATATGGAACTTGGTTACGATTCTTTTACTCAAATATAAAAAGGAAAAAGAAACCATGCAATTAATTAATAATGTTATAGGTCATTATTATTTTTTACCATATTTTATAGTTTGTGATGAAATAAAGTATGGGACAAATTATAAATTATTTACACAAAATTCTCTTTTTTAAATGAAAAATTACAATCTAAAATTACATTTGCCTCCACACAACCGAGTAAAAGTTTGGCCTTGGTCGAATACAAAAAAAAAAAAAAACCACTTATAGCATTTGAATAATGCGATCACCATTTAAAAAATTATATCGGAGTTCGAAAAAAGAATTATCAAAGGTCTAAAAATCAAATATGATGATAACTACTCATCTCCTCTAACTCCGATCTTGACGAAGATTCATGGAGGATGATCTAACTTCGATTTTGACAAAGATTCGTGGAGGATATTGATGAAGAAATTTGGAGTAGCAATTGTTCAGAAAGAAAAAGGTTTTAGACCCGTTTGAAATTGATTATGGCATGCTTTTAGCTTTTAAAAGTAATTAGCCAAAAAATCAGGAGTGTGGGAGAGGGAAATTTGGCAAGTTCTTTGCTTTTGATCAGCAGATTCTAAAAGTTGATGCATAACTGGCAATTTAAGCAGAAATTAAGAAACATGGTAAAGGTTACCTTTCAAAACTAATTCTGCTTCCTTAATACAAATTATTTAAAATATCACTTTACAACACACATAATTTGTAATTTACCAAATGTTTAGATAATGCTTCTAAACAACACAATAAGTTTGTAAATTAAATTTATCAAATGCCTCGACTGTTTTTCGTACAGCAATACTAAAATGGCCCTTTGGCTCCTTGATTAGGATATTTAGGTAAATTTATATAGGTGACATTATATTGAATGTCATTTTCAATAAAATATATAAGAGATCATTTTATTATTTTGAATCCATTAGTGTACTTGCTGGTGTAAAAACCACCCCTAATATTACTAACATATAATTGTCATCATTTCTACTGAGTAGGTTAACCCCTAATATTAACAATATATAATTGTCATCATTTCTACCGAGTAGGTTAATTACCTTATCCAGTTCAAAGGGGCTTAATTGGGAATTGGGATAAGTTTGGGAGAAAATTATATCCCTCTTGGAGCGAGAGGCGAGTACAAATATCTCCAAATAAGACCTAAAATAGGATTAAGTACCCTATCGATTTAAGTGCAATACTAGAGATATACATAAATTACACATAACATTTACACACACTAATATGGTATATATTTTAGCCACTCGTATGTATAATGTGGTTTACTTTGAAAAAGACTCTGGTTAAAATACATATAATGTCAATGTTTGTGAGTTTTGTATATAATTTATGTGTGTCTTTATTATTAGTACTCTTAATTTATACTAAGGGAAGAATCTTATTTAGGTGTTTTAGTAATTAAACTTGTCATTTTGGTCATTTAACTATTGAAATTGTTCCCAACTAGTCCTTTTTTTTTTTAAAAAAAAAAAATGGGGCTTAACTAATGACCACCACTTACTACAAATTAAAGGAAAATGACACACACATACACTACCAAAGTTTGAACCCCTGACCCCCCAAACACACACACACAACTCTCAAACCTTGGACCAACTGAGCTAGTCCCAGTTGGCGTTCCCAACTAGTCCTTAAGTCAGTTTTCCATGAAAATATTTAATGTACCTTCATTAATATTCAATCACATTCACGTTTTTTTCTTTACTGGTTAAATTTTCTTTTTGGCTTTAAGTTTTAACACAATACATATTCCATTTCGACACTGAAAAATAGTTTTTATCTCCTCCATGAATCCATGACATGATGTGAGAGCCACAGGGAAAGGGATTAAATTATTCAATTATTCAAATGGATATAGTCTACGAGTCAAAGAGAGTTAGGCCTAGCTTCGACTTATGTGTGGACCTTTTATCATTCAATTGATTTCAATGAAAAGATTTTTTGAGATACAGAGTGAATGCAACTATCTGCTTGGAATTATCTCTGCCGTCAAACAGAAAATAGATTGGGAATGCTTTTCTTGTGACAATTAGGCTACGTTTGTGACTTAGATTGTAGTATAAGAAAAAAAATAGTATGAGAAAAGTTTTAAGAAAGAAAGAAGAGAAACATATTTGTTAGAAAATTTTGCGAAATAAAAATAAATTTTGAAATTTAAATACTATAAAAAAGCAATATAAAATTTTGACAAAATTATTGGAAATTATCTGGCAAAAAATACATCAAAAATAAATTACATTTATTTCCAAAATATATGAAGTAAGTTTTAAGGAAAATCAAATTGAATTTTGTATTTTATACAATTTTCTTAAAACAGTTACACCTCCTCATCATAGCGCTACGAGGATTGTTAATAGTGTCTGTATCACATAATAAAATGGTTCATAAGTAATAATATTGCACTAACTTCCTACACCCAATAAACTGAGCTATGTCCAAACTTTATTACAAAGACCACACAAACCACAACAAGAGAACTCAATCACACCAAAAGAGTAAAATTTAAATACTAAATGACTCATAACTACCAAGTAACTTAAGTTAACTACTCCAGAGGAAACTAGAGAGAAATGAAAGATCAGAATATTTTGAGTATATTGAAATGTGAAGAAGACTTCTCTTTTTATAGGCTCCGTAGGAGAACCTGTTATAAATCCTCTCCATAAAACCAAATAATATTTTGGCAGTTTTCTAAATTAAAAGGCAAATATTTTAGGCTATTTTCAGAAAATAAATGGCCTTTAAAATGGGATATTGCACGTTTTTGAGATGACTAATTAAGACTCAATTGTTTCCGGAGTTACATTAACTCCTGAACCTTAGTTGAATGGCCTATAAAATGGGTTGTTACATATTTTTGAGATAAATAATTAAGGCCTAATTATTTCCGGAGTTACACTGGTTTCAGAACCTTCTTTTGGGCTTTGAGATAGGGAAAAAGCTTATAACTAAGACCACACGAATCATAATAAGAGATCTCGACCCACCTAAGAGATCGACCACGCCAAAAGAGGAAAATTCGAATACTAAAATAACTTACAACTACTAATTAACTCAAGTTAGTCACTATAGAGGAATACTAGAGAGAAATGAAAGATCAGAATATTTTGAGTGTGTTGAAATGTGAAGGAGACCTCTCCTTTTATAAGCTCCATGGGGGAC
>JXTC01000385.1:112817-130840 GCA_002914845.1 Trema orientale | reverse complement strand
ACATTAGTTCTACAGCCTTAGGTGAATAGCTTTTAAAACAGGTTACATTGGTTCCACAACCTTAGTTGAATAGCTTTTAAAATGGGTTGTTACACTCTTTTGAGATAACTAATTAAAGCCCTATTATTTTTGAAATTACACTGATTCTAGAACTTTTTTTTAGGCTTTGAGATAGGAAAAAAGCTCATCACCAAGACCACACGAACCACAACAAGAGAGCTTGACCCACCTAAGAGCTCGACCATATTAAAAGAGGAAAATTCAAATACTAAAATGACTCATAACTATCAATTAACTTAAGTTAATTGCTACAGAGGAATACTAGAGAGAAATGAGAGATCAGAACATTTTAGGTATATTGAAATGTGAAGGAGACCTCTCCTTTTATAGGTTCCATGAGGAATCTACCATAAATCCTCTCTATAAAACTAAAAAATATTTTGACAGTTTTCTAACTTAAAAGCTAAACAATTTTTGCTGTTTTCAGAAAGTGAATGGCCTTTAAAACAGGTTGTTATATATTTTTTATATGATCAATTAAGACCCAATCATTTCTGAAGTTACACTGATTCCAGAACATTAGGTTAATAGCTTTTAAATTAGGCTGGTATATGTTTTTGAGATGATCAATTAAGGGCCAATCATTTCCGGAGTTACAGTAGTTCTAGAACCTTCTTTTGGGCTTTGAGATTGGGAAAAGCTAATACATATATATATATATATTCAATAAGCAAAATGAAGACTAACACGGAGTGATAAGAAGGTTTAATATGGGATGGACTTATCTTAAAGTCCAATCGTTTCTGGAGTTACACTGGTTCCAAAACCTTCTTTTGGGCTTTGAGATAGGGAAAAAGCCAAAATATATATATAAGAGTGGGCTTTCAAGCTGACATTCATAGCCGTAGGATGCACAGCTACATACAAGTCGCATGCTAGGCCGGTCAAAGATTTGCACTCCTGCATGTGCAAAAATGAGCATCTATGCTTATCAAGTTACCAAAAAACAATAAGAACTCTATATAAACACCTTTAGGTGATGCTTCTTTTCTCATATAGGACTTTAACAAATCATTTTCATTTTTCCTTCTCATTTAGCTTATTTTGGATGACAATTTCTCATTCACCTTATTACAATTTTGAGTAAGTAAATATTCGATTTTGATGTACTTATGGAGGAGAATATATATCCACAATGACCTCTCACTAATATGTAATGTGTCATACTCATAAATTTAGCTCAAAATGGCTTAGCAAAATGGTATAGCACATCCATTTTCCAACAATATTTTCTTAAAATTTTATAAAGTTTCTCTTTTATAATATTTTTGTGATAATCTAAATTTCCAAAATTATTCACAACATCCCTCACACTTTACCTATACAAATTTTTTCCGTCAATTCTTTTGACTAAATCAAAATAAGAGAAAATAAAAATTCTTCAAAATTTGTTTTCTTTCGTCCTAAGCCAAGATCCAAATGGACCTTTAATGCCTCACACCATTTCGTTTTAGCTAAGATTATTTGCACTGTACAATAGAATTGATTATTGCATAAATAAACAAGAGAGTCATTTATATGCTTGTCAAAATGGATTATGTATGTTGTGGCCACAGACATGATTTGATCAGTAAGACCAGTTGTTAGTGCTAACTCATGCATAATAAATAAACTTTCATGTCATAAATTTTTGCGCTGTGATTTTCATATCATTAAACATACAGGGTTGGATCAATTAATCGAATTAATATATGTATTTTGAACAAATAAGAAAAAGGAATCACTATATATATATATATATGTGTGTGTGTAGGTTAAGGTTAGGAAGGTTAGGCCTACAAGCATTTTGTGTGGGTATGAGGCATGTACTGCAGTATTGGCCTAAGTAATACTTCATTTGTGGTTGCAATTGTAATTTGTAGCCAAATGAAAAAAAAAAAAAAAAAAGAAACAAAATTCAAGCTTCTGGTTCATAACTTCATAGATCAATTGCCTCAAGATACGGCTACAAAACCATACATGGTGCTGCCTGGAGAGACAAAATCATATGATGCTCATGTAACAAGGTAGGAAAAATAGATCTTTCCTAACACATGTCGTGGCTCGGGAGCCCTTAATCACATTGTACCAAGTACGGAGTTTAATTTGGGCTAACCATGACTTCCTAAATTATTCTGGGCCTACTGGACTATTGGCTGGATGTCATGTACCTCACCAGTTTGGGCCCTCCATGTGTTGTCCTTTAGCCAAGATATTCTCAGATGTTGTCTAGAGTGCTTCTATTTCCCATAATTATTAGAAATATGAAATGAATGGTTTATTTTGTAATACCCAACAGAGAGTGCTTTCCCCTTATGCCAAGTGAAAAAGTTGTTAAGGTTTTGCTTTATCTGTTTCTTCTTAATTCTTTTATGTGGTATATTAAAAACTATCGTATAACTATTTTTGTTATGTTAATTGATTTGCTTAATTTACTAGAAATTAATAAGGTATATACTTAAGAACAAAGATACCCTTCCCGGACTGGTGCATCAGAAAGCTTATGTTTCTCAAACAACAACCATAATATATATATATATATATAGGTTCTCAACCAATAGGTATTTTTTTTTACCTATTGAAAGGTATTTTTTTTTTTAGCCATTGAATGATCTAACGGCTATTATAATTTTAATAGTTGGAAAAAAATAATAAAAATAAATACACATTATTTAATATTTTTCTCTCTCCACATTTTACTATGAAAAGACGTGCTTGACCAATTTTAATTGAACAAAACTATAGGTAAAAAAATACATATATATTATATATTTTTTTAGATAAGTGACTCTATTAGTCCCTGAACTATAGAGAAAGTCTCACTTTGGTCCTTAAACTTTAAATTGTGTCTTATTGGTCCTTAGACTATGAAAATTGTTTCATTCTAGTCCTTCTTATTGTACATTTTGTTTGATTCTTATCAAAATGAGCATATAAGTGAATTTATCATTCTGTGTTCGTGAATTTAACAAAATATCATATTTTGGACAAGTATACATTATTATTGCTCAGTATTCAACTAATTTTTGTTTCAACCAATCATTTTTCAAATTGTTTTAATTCATGTTTTAATCTCTTTATAGTGTTGGATTTTGCTTTTAGATATGAAATAAGTGTAACAAAATAACAAATGTATCTCATGTGCTCATTCTATTAAGAATAAAACGAAAAATATAACAAAAGGGATTAAAATGATACTTTTTTAATAGTTTGAGGACTAAAATTGTGCAATTTAAAGTTTAAGGACCACAATGAGACTTTTCTTATAGTTTAAGGACCAATAGGATCATTTATCCTATTTTTTTTAACTTATCTATAGGTATTTTTTTTAGCCATCGGAACATTTATCTAAAGACTATCATAATTTGAGTAGTTGGAAATAATAATAATAATAATAATAATAATAATAAATATACATTATTTAATATTTTTTTCTGTTTACTGTAAAAGATGTGCGTGATGAATTTTAATTAGGTAAATCAATATCTATAAATAGGTTAAAAAAAAAGACCTACTAGTTTGGTACCCTATATGTATACATACAAGTGATATCATTCTCATAGATATTTTCTTTTTAACATATCGGCAGGTATAATATTTTTTACTGTTCAATTGTGATCTTTCGGCTATAGGTCACTGAAAAAAAAAAAAAACAAATCACCATTTTTGTACCTAACCTATGACCCATACAAAATGCAATTTACCTATCTATATTGATTTTACAAAAGTCAAAATTCTCCCATATATACAAATATATTGAACTCGTCGACCGATGTGGAAACTTAATCCCAGTGCATCATCAATATTTAAGCAACGGCACATTTCAGCAGGCTGATTTTTAGGTCTTCCTAATTTGGTTCTTTACCTTTTTAGATCATAAATGTTGAAGAGAAATAGCATAGGCCGATTTTATGTCTTTGATCTTAGTTGATTGTCCATTAAGTTAGGCACAGAACTTTCTCACTTAATAAATACCATAGAATCACATAAGTTGAATTGTAGAAGCATATTGGAAGTACTCTTTGCCAAGTTAGTCGTCGGCCTAAATGCTTTGGAGTTGTTTGCTCTCTTGTAATTTTCTTTCTTAAAAATGTTCCTCAGTAACTTTATAGATTTTTAAGAAGAGACTTCTATAGTACGGTATGGAGATTTGATTTGAGTTTATTGATACGATATAATTGCAAGTCTCTGGTTGGTTGTGAGCGACAAAGGGCCCACTAAAAAATTTGTGAATGCTACATCTTGTTGTATTGAATTTCTCATGCTCACATTGCAAGCACCACCAACCAGAACACCATTTGCACTCTTTTTTGGTGCACAAAAAGATTTACACTACTATATTTTTGAAAAAAGAAAATATCATAAAATTAAAAGAATTGTTATTGGGTTCACTCTCTCATTCGGCTTAGCCCTTCTTTTTACAAGAGTGTCCAAGTGTGCCCACTCATTGAAAAGTTCACAAATCCTTTAATTACTACGCCCCCAATTTGGCTCTACAGATTTGGAATTCAGGCGGGATGGTAAATAATTCTTTTTCTTTGATTTTTGAAATAAAATTTTTTTCTTCGATTTATTCACAGTCTTTGCTTGTTTGGTTTGTCTATGGTCTTTCAACCGATTATCATAAGTCCATGTCCATCATTTATTCTACTTCCACTTTTAGTCTTGTTTCTCCTCTCTTTCTCGGCTTACCGCCTTTTTCTCTTTTTCTTGCCATTCTCTGTCAAAGGCTCGAAAGACTCCATTTTATTCAATTGTGCTACTCACAACGAACTAATATGGAAACATTTTGCAGTATTGATTAAAATTTTGATCAAAGACTTGATTTCACATAATTTCAAAAATGAGAATATTTTTTAGCTCGGAGTTCAAAAAATAAATAATCGAAAAAAAATATCAACCCTCATTGGGGAAACAATACAAAACTACAAAAGACTCGTAATGGAATTTATTATTNATAGTTCAAAATTCAAATCAAAATCAGATTGGTTTTTTCTTTTACAGAGTTTTCTTTTTTTTTTTTTTTTTTTTTTTGGGTTTAGTTCTGTACAAAGTATTCATACAAATTCATGGAGATACGAAGGCTAAAAGAAGAGAAATGATCTATTTTTGGAATAATTATGAGAGAGTCTGTGGTAATGGAGGACTTTCATTAATTAATTAAAATAAAAAAAGAATGGACTCGAAGAAGAGGAGATACCAACAGCAAAGCAGGATAGAGATAGAGAGATAATAAGATGCATGATAATATATGTGAAGGTGCAATACAAGATAGGTGCAATACAAGATCTATACCACTTATTTTCCTTTTACAGTCAGATCTTAATCCTATGATCCAAGATCATACTTTATTAAAAAAACTCAAATCCTCCGTATCGCATCGTAGAAGTCCCATTTTAAGAAAGATTACTTAATTGTTTGGTTGAAGTTATATTATTTACTTATTGTTGTTCCACTTTTTTTGCTGTTTGATATATTCTAGAGAATGACTCATAACTTTTTGTCAAATCTTCAAAGTGATATGGGTGAGTATAATATATATATATATCATTTTGGAAGGAAGTCATTACAGTACTTAATTATTATCCAAACTAATTCATGGTACAAGTTTTTGCATTGTGGTTTCGGATCATCGAATAGATATGTTTGGAGCCATTATTTGAACGGGTAATATGTATTTAGGGTAAGGGTGGACATAAATGCATTTTGTGTGTGGTTCTGAGGATGTACTGCAGTGTCGGTTAACCGTTTTTTTTTTTTTCATTTTCCCTGTTAAATGGAAGTGTCGGCCTAAGTATTTAGTTCATTTGTGGTTCCAATTGTAGCCTAAAGGGGAACAAAAAAATAATTAATAGCCTACTGGTTTATTGATCAATTATCTCACAAACTATACATGGTGTTTGAAACCCTACATGGGAAATTTTGTAATATGTTAAAAAAAAAAAGGCTTATAGTAACATTTTCATATTATTTGATTCTAAATTGATTTTGCTATATTTCATGTCATAGAATTGACTATTCACTTATTTTTGAGAATTCTCATATTATTTGATTCTAAATTGATTTTACTATATTCCATGTCATAGAATTGACTATTCACTTATCTTTGAGAATTATCTATGGGAAAACTAGGCAGATGTCCAATTTTTTAAATTCACCTAAGTAGATGTCATTTTTTAAAATTTTATAGGTAGATGTCCAATTCATTTAACTGTTAAGCTGAGGTATACTTACTTTTATATTTTTGCCCTTTTTTATTAGGTTGGTTTTTTTTTATTTTAGGAATTTTTTTTTTTTTCGTTTTTGCTCTCTCTCTCTCTCTCTCTCTCTCTCTCTCTCTTTCCTGTTCTGTTTCTCTCTCATTTTCCTTGGAGCTTCATCTCTCTGCACTTTCTCTACTGGTAATTCTCTCTCTCTCTCTCTTGTTGTTTCTCTTTCTTTCTTCCTTAATCACTATTTGTCTCTCTCTCTCTCTCTCTATCTCATATTTTTTCTGGTGGTAGTTTCTTTTTTCCGACAGTTGCTTCTTTTCCGGTGGTGCGAAATATATTGATCGAGTTATTGAGGTATGTATGTTCTTTGAAATTTATTTTGGTTATTTTTAGGTCATTTTCTTGAATGAATTGGGGATTTTTTTTATTTTATTGTTAATGTATGTTGCTATTTTAGTTAATTTTCTGTGTAATATTGTTTTAGCTCGTGATCAGTGGTGATTTGTGTATTTTTATATTTTTCTGAGTTGTTTTTCTTGGTTTGAAATTTTTTCCAGAATAGTTCATATATTTTTATACGCGGTATATATGTTTTGTATGCTGGTATATATGCTGGTATATATAAATATTATTTTCTGCTTTGTGTATGTCGTATATACCTAGTTTACAATTTTATATACAGTGGACTAAAAAGCTATATACGTGCTTTCATTTTCATATCTCATGAGTTTGTTTCCTTAGAGTTCAACATTATATGAACAGACTTGAAAATCCTATTTACCATATACTAAATTTTATATATTATTTGCATTCTACAAGATTATTGTCTCTGTTGTTGGTATATGATTGTTAGTTGTTTGTGTATATTGATTTATGGTATATTGATTTGGTATATAGAATTTTTATTTTTGTAGATAATTTATTAACGTGGTATATAATGATATATACCAGATTCAATATTGCTTTATAACCCTTATATGAATTGATTTTAGTAGTTGTTGTTGTAATATCTTTTGATTTTTTTTGTTATTTTTTTGGTGTTAATTAGGTCATACAATTGATTTTATTAATGTTGGCTTTCATACAGTTTGTTTGTTTGCTGTTTTCAGGGCTTGGTATATAAATATTTTGCTTTGGTATATAAATATTTTGCTTTGGTATATAAGTTTATTAACTTGGTAGATATTGATATATACCAGATTCAGTAATACTTTATATGAATTATTTTTAATAGATATAGCAGTATCTTTTCATTTTTTTTGTTATTTTTTGTTTCTAATCAGATTCATTCAGATGATTTTAAGAATTTTAGTTTTCATATACTTGGTTTTCATATAGTTGGTTTGTTCACTATTTTTCATAGCTTGGTATATAGATATTCTGCTTTGGTATATAAATTTATTAACGTGGTAGATATTGATATATACCAGATTCAGTAATACTTTATAGGGATTGATTTTAGTAGATGAAGTAATATCTTTTAGTTTTTATTATTATTTTTTGTTGCTGATCAAGTTCATACAGTTGGCTTCCATATATATCAAGTTCGTGACATTAATTCAGAGTTCACTGTTCATTTGATGCAACGTCATTGTGGTTGTGGGAAGTGAGACTTTGACAGCATTCCGTGTTCTCATGTTTGTGTTGTAGTTAGTAAGAGCAGGTTGAGTTACTACAACTATGTTTCTCATTTTTTCAAGAACTCAGCCTTTGAGCTTACCTATAGCGGGAATATTAATCCAGTTGAGAGACAGGCGGATTGGGATGTTCCGGATTATTTTAAGGAGAAACTTGTTCTACCTCCAATTATAGAGAAAGCTGGTGTTGGTAGGCCAAAAAAGAAAAGATATCTCTCCAAGGGTGAGCTCAAGAAGAAGAAGCAAGTAAAGTGCGGTCGATGCAAATAATACGGCCACAATCGAAAAACTTGCAGAAATCTAATTCCTACTGAGTTACACATTACGAAGAAGATTAAAATCCATTCGGATCATTAGGTTCTTACATATCTAACTTTGTAGTTAGTTTTATTTTCAAGGAGGTTCTTTTTTCCCCCCCATATTTTGGGTACATTTTTTTGGTCCTTGGTATATAGAATTTTGGTCCTTGTATATGGAAGTTTTGTTTTGGTGTTATCAGATTTTGACTTGAGGTTTTGTATATTTTGTCATTTTCCTTTATCGATGTTGGTACACTTTTAGGTATATTATTTTATTGTTTTGATATGTGAAAATTCATCCTTGGTATATGAGTCTATATATCGATGATACCTCAATAATTTTCTTCTTGATGTTAGTATTTTTCTTATTTTTTGGTTTTATATTTAGGTGCTAAAAAGTTTTTGTACTGAAATATTTCAATTTTATTCAATTTGATTCATGAAAATTTTCTATTTTGAAGAAATTTATGGTATAACTTGTAATAGTATATTAAGATATGTACCCAGTTCATATTCTTATGAACCAAGAGCAAAAACCTATCTAGTGCATATGTTGATATGGGGTATATATATATATGTAGTTTATATTGTTATGAACTAAGATATGAAATATCGTACATTGTTTCTTTTTATTTTGCGTTGCTGCGATGGACATAGGCTATTATATTTGAGCATATATACTTAATTCTTGTTCTAATGAACCATGAAGAAAAATTTATCTACGTAGTTTAAAATATTATTTACCATATAGAAAACGAGTTTGCTAAGAACCATGAATCTTTAAGTAAAACTTCAAAAATATATATACTCAGTTTCTGATTGTTTTCCAGTTTTTTGGTGGATATAGGCTGTTATATTTGACCTTATATACCTAGTTCATGTTTTTATGAACTATGAAGAAAAATTTATCTACATAGTTCAAAATATTATATACCATATAGAAAACTAGTTTGTTAACTATGAATTATTAAGTAAAATTTTGGTTCTATTTCTGCATTTTTTTTAAATTCTTATTCATCAAGAAACACCTGTCTTATAATGTAACATTCTTTTTTTAAACAATTTATAATCATATATACCTATTTCACATTTATATATACCAAAGATGAATTTTGTATCTACCATTTTTCTACAAATAGTGACCTCAGTCATACAAAGTATAGGAATAAAAAGCTAACATATGATAATCATTGTCTAAAAAAGCTTAATTTTTGTCATTCAAAACACAGTACAAGTATTGTTCTAAACATGAAAATATTCATCCTAATCTCTCTCTTGTTTTCTATTTCTCTGTCTCTGAATNGCTAAAAAGTTTTTGTACTGAAATATTTCAATTTTATTCAATTTGATTCATGAAAATTTTCTATTTTGAAGAAATTTATGGTATAACTTGTAATAATATATTAAGATATGTACCCAGTTCATATTCTTATAAACCAAGAGCAAAAACCTATCTAGTGCATATGTTGATATGGGGTATATATATACATGTAGTTTATATTGTTATGAACCAAGATATGAAACATCGTACACTGCTTCTTTTTATTTTGCGTTGCTGCGATGGACATAGGCTATTATATTTGAGCATATATACTTAATTCTTGTTCTAATGAACCATGAAGAAAAATTTATCTACATAGTTCAAAATATTATTTACCATATAGAAAACGAGTTTGCTAAGAACCATGAATCTTTAAGTAAAACTTCAAAAATATATATACTCAGTTTCTGATTGTTTTCCAGTTTCTTGGTGGATATAAGCTGTTATATTTGACCATATATACCTAGTTCATGTTTTTATGAACTATGAAGAAAAATTTATCTACATAGTTCAAAATATTATATACCATATAGAAAACTAGTTTGTTAACTATGAATCATTAAGTAAAATTTTGATTCTATTTCTGCATTTTTTTTAAATTCTTATTCATCAAGAAACACCTGTCTTATAATGTAACATTCTTTTTTTAAACAATTTATAATCATATATACCTATTTCACATTTATATATACCAAAGATGAATTTTGTATCTACCATTTTTCCACAAATAGTGACCACAGTCGTACAAAGTATAGGAATAAAAGCTAACACATGATAATCATTGTCTAAAAAACCTTAATTTTTGTCATTCAAAACACAGTACAAGTATTGTTCTAAACATGAAAATATTCATCCTAATCTCTCTCTTGTTTTCTATTTCTCTGTCTCTGAATCGGCTCGATAATTTCTTTTCTTCTTCTCAATCCCCCAGTGATAAAGCTCGGTGGCTAACTTCTACCGGAAAAATGTCATCTTCTCTTGAGTAACATCGCCTGTGCTCACATTGGTCATTAGTGCTTCAGCCCATTTGAGTACAAACATGCCATAATCAGACATGTTTTTGAAGTAAAGAACAAACATATCTACCAGTTATATACCAAATATGAAAAGATATATACCATTGAACAAATTTTATGAACTATTTAAGTATTCTCAGTTTTCTATTCTTACCTATTTGATTGTGTTTCTAGACCTTCGACAAACTCTATTTCGATCTCTTCATTCTTCGTAAAAGTTTGCCGCAGCCAAGAGGTTTGGTATGACAATCCTGCAGGTTGTAATTTCTGACTTGACCTTTAATTTGTGCGCCGTTTCTCCCATGCTGTCATAGACCTTTATTTTTTGAGTTAGTAAATCTATTTCAATGAGCACCCAATGCTCAAGTTGTGTGATGAATGCTGGAACGTATATAGAATCTACTAGGGACCATTTTTTACCAACTGCTATTTTTTTTTCCTTGGCATATTGGAGTAGGATGGAGTGTGGCTTTTCATTCCATGTGAATTGCTTGCTGTCATCAATATAGGCAAGAAAAGTTTTTCTGATGTAGTTGTCAGAAATTGTATCCAAAGTTGTAGTCCTGTTTTGATAAAGTATTGGGTTGTACTTGATTTTTTTCCTTAAGTAGTAGAAGACAATATTCATTTGCTGCAAAAAAATAGAAATAGATGTTAGTTTTTATTTACTATTCTCTATTTATCTACTATAACATCAAAAATATCTACCATATGTCAAATTGTATATACCAGAGTCATAATTTTATATACCAAAAAAATAGGACAGCAACATAACCATAAAATTCAAAAAGCTAATAAACAGTTTTAATAAACAATAATTTACACAACAATTACTTCCTTATACAAAAATTATTTACCAGATAGAAAATTATATCTACAAGCATTATAAGTTATGGAAGTTTCTTAGCCTATCCAAATTATGATATTGAGAGCACAACCACCAGACAAACAAATACGAAGTAATTAAATGGATTACAAATCTGGTGTGCTATTTACTACGTATATATATATATGTATGTATATATTAGATGACTAAAGAAGAGCTTGAGAGTTTTATTCTTTTCTCCACTAATTTAAAAGGTAGAAAATGATGTAATCATAGTTCTCAATTTTTAACATCTCGGAGAAACTTTTAGCTCGAATTCCAATAAAAAATGTCTATTTTCTTGCTCACGAATTCTTTTTTTTTTTTTCTACTACAGCTATGAAGTAAAACACAGTGCTAAAAAGAAACTTACATATATTAGGGGAAAAAAAGGAGAGGTATTATTATTTTTTTATTTTTTTATTTTTTTTTATAGAATTTTGTGCACTGTTAATTCCGTATGTATGTATAACAAGAAAACAGTGAATTTTTTTATGTCCCTTTCTAGCAAAAAGGCCTTGTGGTGCATGTGTAATTCTTCCTAATTGTGGTGCTTTTAGCTAGGTGAAAAAGACTGATCTGAAGAGGAACGTGAACTTGAAAAACTTAGGTAGATTAATTAAAGAAATCTAAGGTGAGATCTAGTACTAGTACTACTGAGCAACAAAAGGAATACTTTTGTGATGATTTATATCTTGCAATTAGTAGTGAGTAAGTGCAATTCATAATGTCTTGGTATAAAAGCAAAAGGCAACTATACTCTTCTACCCATCAGACTGTATATTTCTCAATTTTCAGATCACTGTTACCTTACAATCATCATGACCATACATTGCCTACCCTGCTAATCCATTGTTTCCCTTCAAAAGAAAGCAATATTCTATCAAAATTGCATTTTGGATATAACAACACCATGTACTAAGGACATGCATATGGCACAATTGTAAGGACATTGGATACTTAGATTTAATTCTTAATATCATCAATATTTCTCTTAGGCAATACATCAAACACTTAATATTCAATACTCTTTTGTCTATATAGGTACCATAAAACCAACAAAATGCTATTTCCATCAAAATCATTTGATAAAAAAATGAACAGTAACTTATACATATAGTAACCGAAATTAAAAAAATTCAAGAGAGAACCCAAATCTTAGACAATACATTACTACGTATATACTTCTATGAACCAAATCAAGATTAAATGGAATATGCAGATTCACAAATTCATATATATATATATATGCATTTACTAATTAAGAGGAGTACAAATACACCTTTAGATGATTAAAACACTCAGTTTTTTATTCTTATGAACCAAAATTTCAGAGAACAAAATTAAATCTAATATGCATGTAGAAAATATAATGTAGAAAGGTATATATATAGATATATTATATACATGTATAAAGAATCAGAGATATGAATGTACCGATCAATATTGAAACTCTAACTTTGAATCTTTATGAACCGAGCTTTTTTTGGCTGTGAACTTCGATCCAAGCTTCAAATTGTTAAGATTTTCGTACATATACCTTTGATTATAACCTTGTATGTATACTGCTCGTTTTTTTTTTTTTTTTCTGATTTTGGAGAGTGAATTTTTGTAGAAAGATGATTTTCCAAAGGATCAAAATTGGAGATTATGGAATCGTGGTTGAGAAAGTGAGGAAAAATTCAAGAAACTAGCTGGTACGAGAGGAAAAGTGAGGAAAAATGGAGAGAAAATTTACAGGAAGAGTGAGAAAGAGTGGCAAAATGGCAGAGAAAGTGACAGGAAGAGAGGGGAAATAGGCTTTGATGGGTTCAGGGACAGTTTGGGTATAATTTTTCTAACGGGTATTGGGTTAGACATTTACTTATTAAATTTCAGAGCTGGACATATAATAAGTTTTGGGCCACATTTTTGACAGATTGCTATACACCCCATTATCTATCTAGAAAAACGACATAATCTCCTTGTAATTTTTGGAAACTAGAATATTCCAAAAACTAAATTCCTCTATGTATAGTTAACAAAATTGATACACGGTGCCCACCGTTTATTGTGCTACATGCCTAGACCCAGTAACGGGCCAGGCGTGTAGCACTATGTACAATCCAAACTTTATACTCTAATTTAATTAAGTTAAATTGGTTCAATCTAATAAATAGTATAACCATTGACACAAGCAATAATGGAGCCACCTTGGGCCCAGGGGGGCATACTTTTTAAGATTTCTATTTTTACCCCATATTTATTAAATTACTCGATTATATTCCTCATTTGCCCTCCTAAATTTTGATAATTTAAAAATTCACCCGTATATTTCATAAAAAAATTCATTAATGCCCCTCATTTGTTCCTACTGAATTTTATAATTTTTAAACTTTACCTATATTATATTAGATACTTAATTTTCTCACATTTTTATGAATAGTTTTTCATCAGATCTTACCTTAAAAAGTCTTTTAATCATATATATGTTGATCTATAAAAATCTATACTGACTATATGTATTTCAAAAATCCTATTTTTAGATTGTCCTAAATTATATTACTCAATCACATGTTCATTTGAAGAAATTAAAGAAAAAAGAATATAAAGAGCAAAAAGGAGACGGTAAAAAAATCTGAATTTAGCATTAGATTTTATCCCCCAACAAAATTTTTCTGCTCTGTCACTGGACACAAGCTAGTCCGGAGATTTAACGGGACATGTACAATTGGATTCAAATAGTCAACGGATTTATTAGTTATCTAATTTCAGATCCTTTCAACGAAAGGACTGAAACTGCACTACAACTTTCCATGATTACTTTTTGGAGTAACGTCATATGCCACAATGACTCTTTACAAATTACCCCTTTATATAATATCATGAAAACATAATCAAATGTTTCTTGGTTTTTAATGCTTTCTCTAATGATCATTTATCAACATCTTACTAACTAAATCAGTGTTGACGTACTTAGGCCTAAGACTTGTGATCAAATACTGAAATCTACCAAGAGATGTTATTTACCAAATTCTATGTCATTAACTGCAATCATATAATTCAACAAATATATTTTACTAAACAATAGAGAATATTGACCTCGATTGATTTCACTCATTTGTAATTCAAATAAAGCCATACTTGAGAATACATAATCACAATTCACTCAATATTAAGAGTAAAGCTAATCACTGCATATAAATTTTTTCTTCTATTGACATTTTCAATTAAATTTCATTTATGATCCAATTCAGTGTAAGTCCTATTACACCAGGTGACTTAAGTTAACCAAAATAAGTTAAACTTTTCCAAAGTATGCTACAACATAAATATATTGTCCAACTTTATTTATATTATTGCGAACTATAATTAATTAATTATAAATAATTTGTATCTATATCTTCTTTGAATCTATATTGTAATCACAAAAATATATATTTATACAATTAAATGAAAATTTATTCAAATAACATTATACACAAATTTACTGAATCATACATTATTTTACTAATATGAAAATGTTTACATAAAAGTCAATTGCTTTTATAAGCTTCTCCCACTAATTCCAACACAACTCCCAAACACAATTAATTGACCAAAACAATCAATCAATGTATCATATATTCTACTGAAAATTTTTGGATCTATATCACGATGTGAGATTTGAAGGGAGATCGGTAACTAAAGCTAATACCAAAAGTGATCATTTATGGGCTAATTACAAAATTAATCATTAACTTTTTATATATCCTAGTTTTACTTAGAGAACATCCTCATCTACTTTCGATTTATAGGTTTCACTGGGGCTGTCACTACTAAAAAAGGGACTAATGACGTTACTTGAACCACGTCGTTTTTCAAAGAAAGTGACGTAGTTGAACTCTCACGTAAAAGCGACGTGATTGCAGGTTCTACCACGTCGCCTATGTAACGAGTGACGTGGTTGGGCCACGTACCACGTCGCTTCTGCAAAAAGTGGTGTGGTATATTATTTTATTTAATACCACATCGCTTTCTACAAAAGCGACATGGTAGGGTTCACGTACCACGTCGCTTATGTAACAAGCGACATAGTTGGATGACGTATCACGTCGCTTTTGTAGAAAGCAACGTGATATATTATTTTATTTAATACCACTTCGCTTTCTACAAAAGCGACGTAGTAAGGGGCTCATACTAGCTATTTCATTGATCCGCACACACAAAAAATACTCCATCACGACCGTCTATTCAAAACAATCAACTCCACCAAATCGTTTCCTAACCCCAATTAGAACAAACCAAAGATTTTCAATACATTCTCATTCAAACTCTACCCATTTCGAATTTCAGGTATCTCTCTCTCTTATTTCAGTTTCTTAAATTTTTAAGTCTTTGAAAATTTATGTAATAGTCTTTTTTAATCTTTTAGGTGCAGATTTTTGAGGTTTCCGACCATCATCGACAATGCTGGGGCTCGGAAAGGGAGGCAAGAGAGGAAGCGACACCGTAAAAGTTTGGGCAATGGATCACGAAGTTGGTGATTTGACATTTGGCTCGTAGAGGTAGTGTGAAGCGCGTGTATCATTAGTCTGATTTACGAAAAAATCCGTGGGGCAGTTAAGATTTTTTAGAACGCTGTAACCTATACCGACCGAGTACACGACGGTGCATGCAAGGGGAGGAAGATGACACATACCACGTTGCTTCCTGGAAGAGTGACGTGGTATCCCCCAAAAGCGACGTC
Source organism: Trema orientale (assembly GCA_002914845.1). NCBI lineage: Eukaryota > Viridiplantae > Streptophyta > Magnoliopsida > Rosales > Cannabaceae > Trema > Trema orientale. Next base: position 114,743 of record JXTC01000385.1, on the reverse strand, counting down.
GTAAGATCCTAATAATTGATAATTTGTGACCTACTATGTCATTTTCTATACAGGCGACGTAGTAAGTCAGTATACCACGTCGCTTTCTATGCAAGCAATGTGGTAAGCCAGCATACCACGTCACTTTCTAGATAAGTGATGTGGTAGACTGGCATACCACATCACTTTTTATACAAGCGACGTGGTAGGCAGCATACTACGTTGCTTTAAAAGTGACATGGTATGACGTGGGGCTACCACGTCACTCGTTTTCATGTCGCTTATGAAGCGACGTAGTTTCTCTACTACGTCGCCCTATAAGTGACGTGGAAAACGTTTTCTATAGTAGTGTGTTATACATATAAAATTAATCATGATTTAATTCCAAAAAGTTTTGTATCATGTGACTTAAATTTGAATAAAGGACCAACGTAAAAAATTTTCGAAATGTTTTCACACCACAAATGCTTTATACCTAAACGTTTTAACATTTAGAAAAACTGAAGTCAGTTTCTAAACAATAAAATTTACATTTTCAATTTAGCACCAAACGTTTTAACGTTTAGGTTAAAAAAAAGCTGTAACTTGTTTCTCTAAATAAAACAATTTTAATCTAGATTAATATGATAAATTTGTAACTCATTTGACAGTTTCATCTTATTTTTGTAATTCCAAAAATTACTTTAGCAGTTTGGGTATTTTCCAATGGAAATTCCTCATTTGATGATTAATTATCAATTCCTCATCTGAGATCGTACAACATGCTGCATATGTGTTCCCTTGATACACAAAGAAAACTCCAAAATTGAAATACATTCCATAATCAGATTGACCAATCGACAAGAAACCCATTTTCTATGTTATTCTGCCCATGAAACTTCACTCTACCCAAAGTCAAGTCAACTCAAGTGAAAAAAAAAAGAAAAAAAACTTCACTCTTCCCTATCGCAGAACGATAAAATCCTTTCTTACAATTGTTCTTACACGGAGTGGAGGAGTTCGAAGCTTTTTTTTTTTTTCTTCTGAGAGTGAGTTCAAAGTTCAAACATAACAATGATATTATATGGATTTTTTTTTTCGCTTATTGACATTATCTGAAATCGACCAAATTTGCTTTTATTACAAGCGATAAGTTGGGGTAGCACCACCTTCAAATGATTTCTTAACAAAGACATAAGCTTACATGAGATAAGCTTCCTTTTTGTTTTGTAATCTTTATACAATATGAAGGATACATTTGCAAATCTTAACAAAAACATTTCTCTTTTTAATTTTAAATGTAAAAATATTTTTGTTACAAAGATCAAACTATGTATTATAAACCATAACAGTAAACAATATAATAAACTATTGCATTCGATTAACGCTTTTGGAAAATATATTTATATGCACGAAATGTAAGTGACATCTATTAGAGAAACCTCTTAACTTGTTGAAGTCATCATCCATTGTCCGAGTTGACTTCATTGATTGAATTAGACAACCTAAATATTTTTGTAGATATCGATCTTAAAAGGTTAAGATATAGAAAAAAACTACAAATAATTAAACAAAAACAACATAAATAAATAGAAGTTTTGGATATAGTCCCCTTTCGGGACTAGTCCCGTTACATGATTCAGAACATATTTTATCCATTATAGCATTAGACAAACATATTCTATGTTGGTTAAATTGTCACGACCCAAACTCCGGGCCAGTGGCAGAAGGGAAATTTCACAAGTGGAAATTCATAATTTATTTTTGAAAAACTTTAGAAACTGCAATTCTTTAGAAAAACGATATTTAGTTGAAAAACGACAGCCTCTATAAAAGATTTTAAAAATAGTTCAAATTGTAAATTCCCACAGTTTGTGATCACCACTAGACATAGACTGTTAATAGTAGTATTAAAATATAAACATGCATCACCATTGTCATCACAAGTAGGCATAATGGATAATACAG
>JXTC01000385.1:78217-99922 GCA_002914845.1 Trema orientale | reverse complement strand
ATATTTTCACGAGTACATTCGAAATATGACAATAATTTGATGATCCAACGGTCGAATTAATACTTGAGTATATAAACTTTAACACCCAAAACAGCTCAATATACTCAAATTCAAACGGAGTAAAATTGAGATGCAAAACCCATACCAAGTGAAAGCTCTCATCGAGATGAAGTTAAAAAGATTGGTTTCGGGTTCTGGAGTGGTCGGAATCATGACCAACGGTGAGTTGAACCTCGCGGATATTTTTCATCCATGTCAGAAAATGGCAGTGTCTCTTGCAACATCGCTCTAGTAGTGGACATTTTCAAAGACCTCGGAGTCGGTGATGGCGGTGACGCAACAAGAAATAGGCCAGAGAGCTGTCAATTTGGAGTTGGCTGTGAGTGTGTAGTTTGAGCTTTTTTTTGGATCGGGCAATGAGAAAGAGAACTAGAACGAGAACGAGATGGTGATGAGAGAGAAGAAGAGAATGAGTGGGCCGAGAAACCCATGTGACCTAACTCAAATACCCAGCTGACTTTTAAAAATCTGATTTTGGTCCACAGCTTTTCAAATATCTTTCATTTAAGTCTCTTTTTATCACACTTTGGCCCCAACTTTTGACAAACTCCTTTAGTTAAGTCCAAAATCATGTTTTGCCAAATCTCATTATTTTTATAGAAAATGGCCCTTTTGCCCTCTTAAATTATAGGTTTTCACAAATATGTCACCACTCTCTATCTTACTAGTTTATGTCTTTATTACAATGATTTTTATTTCTTTTAAAGTTTTACAAAACCACATTTATGTCAAGCATGTCTTTGACTCATCACTGTTTAAAGACATGTTGAGTCAAAGACAAAAAGGTTTATGGCAAAAAGTCTAAGAAAATATGATCATGCATTTAGCACATATCATTAAGCAACATTTCATACATTACTTTACTTAATCACTTGTAGCTTATAATAGTCTTGTGTTGTAGATATTGATAGAGATGAGCTTATGAGATGGAGTGGAGGCTCGACTTTGGTGTTGTATATTTTGATTTGCTTTATCATCTCTTAGTAGAGTTGTTTTTACTACTGTTGTATGGAATCTATATATGCTCTTTTCTTTATTATATATATATATATATAGTATATAAATAAAGTCAACTATCACTGAGTTCTAAAAAAAAGTAAAAAGTTCAAATTAGTCCATATTTTATAGAAATAATTGCGAAAATATTTTAAAGAGTAATGCCTTGTTAATAAAAAGTTAACGAACTTATACTAATAATACATAATAAATCAGAGGGCATTATAAGTTTAGTATTAGAGCATAAGATTTAAAGGGTTTATGTAGACCGTTCATATATGTATATCGAGGAAGGGAAAAACTCAGGTCACAAGTAAGTAATATATGTGCACTAATTTATTTTTATCTGTATGCTTTATGTTTATTATTAGCCAAGTTGATTAAGTTAAGGATCTTCATTTGAGATATTGGTGGTTATGAAAAATAAAAAGAGAGATTACTAATAATGTATAATTAGTTAGTATTATGGAGAGTTCTATCCCTAAGAGGGCAAACTATGGAGTTAGTTGAACTCCATGAAATAGTTCAAAAAAATAGACAGAAAAGATAAGAGAGGTTACTATTATTGTAATAAGAGAGACAAGAAACGTTTGTTATGCGTCAATTATTACCACCACTGGCCTTGGTTCATTAATTCTCTTGAAACATTATATGAATGACTAGATAACAAAAGCAGCTAGTATTTACTAGTAGCATAGATTCACTTAATGTAGAGGAGTGGAATAGCACCTTGGAAACAATATTTGACTTTGTGCAGTTTAATGAGCGAGAAAAAATATCTTTTGTTGTTTACATGCCAAAGAAAGATACACACATATAGTGGGATTTAATCAAGCAGACCACATATACAAATCAAATGACATTGGACAGAATCTTGTAATAGTTTTGAGTAAAATGTTTTATTGAAATACAATATTAACAGATAGGAAAATTTGGTAAAATGTCCCTTCTTGATAGTTGATTTTGTAAAATACACTCCATTTAAAATTTGTTGGCTAGAATAACCTGTTTTAAATAAAGTGAGTGTAGAATGACATATAGGCCCTTAGTTAATTTTGTTTTTCAAAAAAAAAAAAAAAAGGTTCGGGGTAATGAAAAAGCTGTAGTTAAATTTAAAAAGAAAAAGAATGAAAAAAAAAGAAAAAAAAATAGAAAAGCGGGTTTAATTTTTTTTTCCTCTCTTCTTCTCAAGTGCAGGCATTAAACTCTCCCTTTCTCTCAATTCATCTCAGGCGGACTCCACCTCCACCCATAACAACTGCAGTCAAAGCCTACCTCCACCACACCGAATTCCATCCAATCTCAATCCGAAACCCGTCGGCTCCAAAATGCCCCTTCTTTCTTTGTTAATATGAGTTTGATTTATAGATTAAAGGTTGTTTTCTAGTAGAACTTGATACTATAGTGAAAAATAGAAAGTTTTTGGTCAACTTTTAAGCATGAAAAGCAGTAAACTGGAAAATAAGATGAAAAATAGTGAGATTCGCCGTAAAGAAAAAAACCCAGATCGGTATGGACATGAGTGTCTAGTTTCTAGACAGGGGTGTCTAGAACTCGACAAATTATACATATCGAGTATACTTGACATGATTGTCGAGTCTTGTCTCCATAATTATTTATCTACACTGTATCAACAATGCTAGACACAACTGTCGATCCATAGGCCAACTATTATCATTCAGGTGCTAGACGTTACCTCAAATATGCTAGACACATTGTCTATCATTCTCAACAGTTTAGTCTAGTGACTAGATACTAGTGCCGAGATCATTTCCAAAGTATAAAAAAGTTACTAGACAACACAGTTGTGTAACTCGACATAGTGTCTGAAAAGTTCGACAATTATATCTATACACTAGACACTGTTGTCTAGCATAGTGTCTAGCTTTTTAAATAAGTTGTCTATCTGATATACACTATTGTCTAGCTTCCCAGATAAGTTGTCTATTCGGTAGACATGATTGTCTAGCTTCTCAGATAGGTTGTCCTTCTCAGATAGGTTGTCTATTTGATAGACAATATTGTCTAGTTTCCCAAACAAGTTGTCTATCTGGTAGACACTATTGTTTAGCTTCTTGGGTAAGTTGTCTATTTGCTAGACACTGAGTATAATGGACTAAAATTTGATATAAATCAAATTAAATACAATATAATTACAAAATTAGTGAGTTTTGTAAACTTAGTCACTACTTTGTTCATTACTATTAGAAACTTAGTCACTATATAATGAAAATATGTTACTATTACTATTGAAAACTTAGTCACAATTTTGTTCTTTATAATTACAAACTCAATAACTAGGTGTAACGCATAATAAAGATATTATGTTAAATTACAAAATTAGTGAGTTTTGAATTATCATCGCTACTATAATGAAAATATGTCACCATTACTATTGGAAACTTAGTCACAACTTTGTTCTTCCAAATTACAAACTCAATAACTATGTGTAATGAGTAATAAGTATACTAAATTACAAAATTTGTGAGTTTTTAATTATCATCACTACTATAATGAAAATATACTACAATTACTATTGGAAACTTAGTCACAACTTTGAGCTTTCCAAACAAGAAGTCTAGTTATTAGACAAGTGTTGTCTAGCTCTTGAGACATATTGTCTATCTGATATACACTTTTGTCTAGCTTTCAAGACAAGTTGTCTATCGGGTAAATACTATTGTCTCGTTTTCCAAATACATTGTCTAGCTACTAGACAATATTGTCGAGCTTTCTAGACAAGCTGTCTATCGACTAGATACTAACTATAATGAAATAAAATTTAATATAAACTAAATTAAATACAATATAATTACAAAATTAGTAAGTTTTGTAAACGTACTCACTACTTTATTCATTACTATTAGAAACTCAGTCACTATATAATAAAATGATGTCACCATTACTATTGAAAACTTAGTTACAACTTTATTCTTTATAATTACAAACTCAATAACTAGGTGTAATGTATAATAAGTATATTATATTAAATTATAAAATTAGTGAGTTTTGAATTGTTATTGCTACTATAATGAAAATATGTCACCGTTACTATTAGAAACTGAGTCACAACTTTATTCTTCCAAATTACAAACTCAATAACTATGTTTAATGAGTAATAAATATATTAAATTATAAAATTAGTGAGTTTTAAATTATCATCGTGATTATAATGAGAATATGTCACCATTACGATTGGAAGCGCTTTTTTTTTTTTGGATTACGATTGGAAACTTAGTCACAACTTTATTCTTTCCAAATAGGAGTCTAGCTATGTTAGACACGAGTTCTCTGGCTCTCCATATATGTCTAGCTTTCCAGACAAAAGTGTCAATCTGATAGACAATTTTGTCTAGTTTTCCAGACAAGCTGTCTATCAGGTAGACACTATTGTCTAACTTTCCAGATATGTTGTCTGTCTGCAAGACACTGTTGTCGAGCTTTCTAGATAAGTTGTCTATCTGCTAGACAATATTGTCCATATTTTCAGGCAAGCTATCTATCGACTAGATACTAACTATAATGAAATAAAATTTGACATAAACTAAATTAAACATAATTTCAAATAAACAATAGTAAACCATAATCATAAAGACAAAAAAGACAATGATAATACTTAGGACATACTAGGACCATTTGTTGAGTAAATCATAGAGTATTTACATGATGTTTTGTTGTATCCATAAATTTCACAATTTGAACACTTTCTTATCTTTTTTGGTGGAGCCTCGATAACCACAATACATCTTGATCGTTGTCTCTTTCCATTCTAATTCTAAGAAGAACCTTCGTTCTTTTCTCAAATACCATCATATAATATAATTGTGAGTATTGATGACATACCTGAACAAAAAATAAATTACAAATTAAAAGAAGAAATATATATTACTAAACATAAAATAATAAATTTAGTTAGGTTTGATATGTGTTAGTGGCTAGAAATGTATTTCTTATGGCTAGACATGTGTCTTTAGTTGCTAGACACGTATTTCTAGTAGCTAGATATGTGTTCTTAATGGTTAGACATGTATTTCTAATGGTTAGACATGTGTCTTTAGTTGTTAGACAATAGTGTCTAGTATTTAGACATAATTTTTTTATACACAAAATCGACTTGATATTAGTGTCTACTCACTCGACAGAAGTATTGATCATACAGACAGCGTGTCTAGTATAGTCGAGAGGATGTCTAGCACTTAGACAACAATTACTAGTTTATGGCTCAACAATTGTGTCTAACATTGTCTATGTAGTGTCGATAGTATGGATGTTTAATTGTTTAGATAAGACTCGACAATACTGTCAAGTGGAGTCTATATAGTACAATTTTTTCGTTTTAGATAGTTTGTCTATAAATTAGACAGGCCTGTCTATCCAGATCTGGGTTTCTTCTTCGTAGCTTTTCAAACAAGTCTCGACAATACTATCGAGTGGAGTCGATATTGTACAATTTCTCACCTTCTAGATAGGCTATCGATAAATTAGACAGATCTGTTTATCTAGATATGGTTTTCTTCTATGAAGTTTTTTAGACTAGACTTGACAATACTGTCTATTAGAGTTGATATTATATAATTTATCACCTTCTAGACAGTCTGTCTAGCAATTGGACAGATCTGTCTATCTAGATCTGAGTTTCTTCTATGCAGTTTTTCAAACAAGACTCGACAATACTATCGAATAGAATTAATACTATACAATTTCTCACCTTCTAGACAGGCTGTCTAGAAATTAGACAGTCTTGTCTATCTAAATCTGGGTTTTGTCTTCATAGCAGAACTCGTTATTTTACAACTTAGTTTCTAGTTTTCATGTTTTCAGGCTCAAAAATTGATCAAATACTTTCTATTTTTCACTATAGTTTCAAGTCATACTACAAAATAACTTCTAATTCACAAATCAAACTCACATTCACAAAGAAAGATTAATGACAAAGAAACATCTTCTTTTTACTTCAACTTTCGAAATGGAGGACCATATTTTTCTCTGTTAAAGTGCAGAAATCGGGACTTCAAGCTTTCGGCTGAAATTTGTTTTTCGGTGACTCTAAGCGTTTGGCGGTAATATGTGATAATGGTGAGGGATGAGGTACAAGAAGAAAAATGGAAATCGGAAAAAAAAAATCTGAAAATGGGTTAGTCACAATAATAAATTCCAAAGGGCATATTGGTCTTCACAACCAAACTTTTACTTAAAAGTTGTACACACCCAAAAACTATGAAGATGGGTGTATTTTTACAAAATCACTATGTGAAAAGGGTATTCTTCAAAGGATCCCTAACAGATATAGTAAATGAGTTCAGTATGTTTTAGCTGAGTAATCTTTTGTGGCAGGATATGATAGGAAATTTTTTGGTTAGCAAAGGTTTCCCTAAACATGTTCCCTACTAATACTATAAGGGTGCGGGATTAGGGTTAGATTATAGCATTAGATTGGATAGTGATGGATTGGATCGGATAAACTTAATAATATTTCATGTTATTGGATTAAATTAGGATTATTATTATAATGTAAGATCCACTTTTCATTGGAATGTGCAATAAATTTATTTTAGATTAGTTTAAGTCATAAAAAATACAAAAAGTATTCATAATATAGGACTACTAGTTTTGAAATTTGGAATAGATGTAGGCTCCACCATTTTTGAGTGTGTGATTTGAATGATATAAATTATCTCACTCACATGAGACTATTTTATGGTTGTGAATTATTTATCCCAATCTCAAATTGGCATCAATCATAGGTATGGGATAAAGAATCCCAATCTAAATTCTAGTCCCATATACCAAATGTGGCCTAAAGGTCAATTGCTTTATAGAAGGATTTAAGTCAGAGTTTGTTTGCAATGTTTATATGAGATATTTTTCCAGTGTGATGGAACTTATATGGAAAAAAATCTAAAGCCTAAAGATGCACCAATATTGAGAGATTTCTTAGAGGTATTTCTAGAGGATCTATCATAATTACTACTACAGAGAAATTGATTTTGTGATTGAAGTGCTATATGTTACAACACCAATATCAGTTGGACTCTACAGATTGGCACTACCATTGCTAACAAAATTGAAGACACAGAATTAGAGAAATTCCTCAACAAAATGTATGTTCAGCCTAATTATGCACCATTGGGAGCTCTAGTGTTGTTTGTAAAGAAGAAAGGGAGAACATTGTGGATGAGTATCGACTATAGAAAACAACATAAGTTGATAGTAAGGTATAAGTATCTGCTTCTTATAACTGATGTTCTCTTTCATAAATCACAATGATCAGGACTCTCTTTCAGGTGTAACTTGAGATTCAGATCCTATCAATAGAAAATACGAGGGGAAGATAGAACAAAGACAACTTTCTATAACCGATATAGCCATAATGAATTCTTTGTTATGCCGTTCGGATTAATTGATTCCACAACAACATGTATGAATGTGGTAAATATGGTGTTTAAAAATAAGGAAATTGTCCATACAAGTTTAAGACAACATATATATATATATATATATAGCTAGGCACCAATTCTGTAGGTGCATGTCATTATGCAATGTTCCTGTAAATTTTTGGTCAACAAAGATTGAAACTGTAAATTCTTGGTCTATAGTAAGGTATTATAGTTTATATAGGATATCATGATTTCCTAGATATTTAGTCTAAGGTATTATAGTAACCTCAACAAAGATTGAAACTGTAAATTTTTGGTCAGGACCGACTAGCATCTCATAGATATGCAGTTTCCTGGGATTAGCGAGCTCACACAGGAGCCAGAATCAGCAGTCGTTCTTCCACACATCGACACCCACTTGTCTTTCTTCCTCACAATGCCAGACGCCACAACCACTGAAGCTCGCTGGTTGTTCTCCCTTAAGCGAGTTACTCGTCATTGTTTTTTCAATTTTCAGATTTGTGGATTTTTACTGCAAATGTCTATCACACGCCGATTCTTGTTTGGTTTTCAAATTCTCACCTGAGGTAAAAGCTTGTTTTAGTGTCCACTGCAATCAACTTCAATTTGAAAATGAAAAATAAAAAGAAAACTGGATGATGAAGATGAAGCCGAAGTGTTATTTTTCACTACCATCACCTTGGAGTTAAAGGGACCAACAATAATTTCAAATCATGAGTCCATTTTAAGAAGTTCATCACTTCATTGCATCTTTTTACTTGATTATTTTGGGGGAACAAAAAAATTCTTACTGGGTTATATCTGTTGAAGGAGGATGAGTCATTGTGTTGCATTTACATTTGANTAGCAATAAAAACTTCTCCGGAAAAAAAAAGAAGGTTATGTCATGTTCATTACCAACCATCATGTACTTAAAATTTAGCAATAAAAACTTCTCCGATAAAAAAAGGGTTATGTCATGTTTATCACCAAAAATTTGTATTTAAAGCAATGGGGTTATATCATAAAAAAAATTCACCACTTTTAGCCTTTTAGCAAAAAAAAAAAAAAAAACCTCATATTTTTTCATTAATATCAAATAAAATCCTATATTTGTGTTTTTTTATCAAATCTAACCTAATTCATATATATAGTCAAATTTGGAGTTTAAAATTATTATAAAAATATCTTTATTCTTTAAAATTATTTATTGGCATCTACAGAAATAATCAAATAGTAACTATCTAGGCCCAAAAATGATCTGTATGATCTTAGGAATCCAACAATAATAGTTTTCAAACACACAAAAATATAACAATTCTTTAATTTTTTTTTTTGAACTCTGTTATCTGATTTCAAAAGTTAAAAACATTCAATTACAATAATTTTAACTCTAATTTTAATTATACATATGAACTCGGTGAAGTTTAATAGAAAAATACAAATAGAAGATTTTATTTGATATTAGTAAAAAGTCGTGAATTTTTTTGATAAAAAGCTAAAAGTGACGGTTTTTAACTTTTTTATTTATTTATTACTATTATTATACCTTAAAACAACCCAAAAAAAAAAAAAAAAAACAAATATGTACNATATTCTTCCATTAAATATGCAATGTCATTGTATAAGAATTTTTTTTAAAAAAATGATTCAACCAAACAAGTATATGTAAGGTGTTTTTCTGCTTTAAAATTGCATACCAAACCGAGTTTCACATTTTCTAATCTAAAAAATAATAAGAAAGTACTGCAACAAATCAAATACATGTTTGATTCACAATTTTTGGATTCTCACTTTAACTTATTCGCATAACTTATTTTCAAATCAGGAACCATATTTTTTTAAGTTCATAATAACTTAAAAGGAATAATTACAAAAAAGAAAAAGAAAAAAAACTTAAAGTAAGATATTTCTACAATTTCAACCATGTTTTTTTGGTTCGTGTAAAATTATACATCAACATTTTAAATTTCTGAAAATTTAAAAATTTGTACATATTGTGTACAAATTGAGTGATTTATGCTAACTATATTAAGTTATTTTCAATATATTTGTTTTGTCTTAATCAACAAAAATAAAATAATTTTTCATATTTTGTGAGAAAATTTGTTGATCAATTTATATGTAAAAAATATAAATTTACAGAGATTTAAAATATAAAATATAATCTGTACAAATCAAAAGAGATGGTTAAATTTACAGATATACGTCATGTTTTTTGTTTCTTTTTTTTGTTTTGTTTTGTTTTTCTACCGGATAATCCAACTTAAAATGAAGGCAAGTTTCACAATAATACTTTTTGAAGCTTTGAAAAATACTTATTTACAAAATAGGTCATTTAAAATAAGCCCTTATTTTTCTTTTCTTTTTCACTCATCATCCTGATAAATTTCTTGTTACTTCCATGTTCCATCCATGTTTTCTCCTTTGGAAGCATTTCAACAAGCCACTTATCTCTCATTATTATTATTATTATCAACCAATTCATCTAATCGTTGTCTGAATTCTATGACGACTTGCATTCATAATTATATATGCACTTACTTACATACATACATATTTGGGGTTTTCCTCTTGATTATATATTAAATTTAAGAAACATGATTTACAATACGTCTCTTCCAAATCCAAAGATTTAGGTCGATTTAGGTCTCCGGTGAAGTGGAAGGGGGGGGATCTTCAATGGTGAAAGGTAATGGTGAAGAGCATACCCTTTCTGTTTCTTCAGAAGGGAATAGTAGGAAGAAAAAGAAGAAGCAATTAACCACGCCTCGTCCGGCGTGCTCCTGGGTCTATTTTAGGTAAAGACCCACTCATCCTCTTTTTGAAGATCATTTGGGCTTTTTTTTAAAAAAAAAAAATAATAATAATAAATTGAATAATTCTTGCTATGATGATGAGATGAGATGATGATCCTTGAAGCAAACTAACCACTGGCACTGCAGCCGAGAGTTTATCAAGGACTACAGCGCTTCTCATCCCGAGTCCTCTGGCCTTAAAGCTGTGAGCCTTCTCCTCCTCCTCCTCATTGTTTTCCTCCGTTCATAGTAATTATTTTCACTTGATTTTAATATTTTGTTCCATTTGTTTCGCAGGCGACAAAAGCAGCATCTGAGGTGTGGAAGTCAATGAGCCTTGAGGACAAAGCAAAATACACCACTCGTGCTCGTCAGGTGTGGGATAACTACTTGAGCGCAGCTCCCGCCCGCGCATCCAAACCAAGGAAACAGGTGAAATTTGGGTTTTTTTTTTCTTTTTCTTTTTTTTGTGTGGGGGCAATAGTTGTTTACTTGTGCATTGGATTAGATGAATATTTTTAATTTCAACAAAAAAAAAAAAAAAGCAGACTAAGCTAGTCACGAGGTGCTCTCCCGGCCGCTTGTTCAATGTGCTTCAACGCCTTACAGATGAACAAAAGGATGCAGTCAAGAGCATGGGGTTTGGGAGCCTCCTTGGCCTTAGATGCCGAACTCTCCGCCGTAGTTTGTGTCTTTGGTTGTTGGAAAGGTTTAATACCACGCAATGTAGCCTGGAGATTTGTGGTAATTATATTCCTTTAACCCCGAAAGATGTGGAGTTTGTGATGGGATTAGCTGCTAGCGGGAAAGATGTGGTGAACTCAGGGCCAGATGACTCGATCGCGGAATTGCGGCACAGTTATAATGCGTCTAATCGTGGCATTTCGGTTCGCCTTCTAGAAGAGAGGTTGGCTGTTCCTGAAGCAGGAGAGGATTTTAAGAGAGCATTTGTTCTCTATTCACTTGGTATTCTTTTGTGTCCAACGGCGAGACTGGATGTTAGCCCTTCATTCCTCCACTTCTTAAAAAATATGAGTGTCATCCATCAGTACAACTGGGGGAAATTCCTACTTGACCGGCTAGTTCGGGAGGTATCGCGCTTTCGTCAGGGAAAGCAACGCGCTGTTGGTGGTTGTCTTTTGTTTCTCCAAGTAATGTAGAGTTTTATTTGAAGTCTCTTTGTATCCATACATGTCACACACTGCCTTGTTTATAGCTTTGATTTCTTCGCAGCTCTTTTATTATGAAAGAATATCTATAGAAGGAACTGCTCCTCTTGCCCCTGCTGTTTGTCCGTGCTTATCTTTATGGGGGGAGGATGAGATAACTGAAAGAGAAAAACGAGAAAGAGAGCTCGGTGGTTATGGTTGTGGACAGGTACTTTATACATTTTCTACATGTGAAGTCATATTATATGTGTACATATGAAATTATTGTGCCATTGTGCAGGTGATTTTCAAGGAGAGGGGCCCTCTTGTGGAGTCTTTTGAGTGCAGAGACCAACCAGACAACCTACCAGCAGGCAATATAAGCAACAGGATTGAGCATGATCCCGTCCTTTTGCACAAGGGAAACCAGGTAGTCATGACATGTCTTGTCATATTTATGTATCATTGTATTGACATGAGTTCTGTGAATCCAATCTTTGTCCGGTTTGTCATTTTGCCCGTTTTAAATTGACATAATGTTCCTAGAGTAGGAGAGAAGATTATGACTCCTTCCTAAAATGGTTGTTCTTTTCATTGCTCCACCGGCCACAGCATACCACATTTAAGGTTCTTTTACTTGAAAAAGTTTCAGCCTCTACCTCTTATCTTTTTTATGTTTGGCTAGCTTAGCCATTCGGTGGCTATACTTGGGGAAATGAAATGTTTAGACAAAGCCATCCATCAGTAGCCTCTTATTCAATCATACGTCTTTTTAAAGGCATAAACTTGGAAAATTTGTCTATAGTATGCTACCAAGTGCTTTTACTGGGGTTAGTATTGTCATTTTCTTGTTTCCCGTTATGATTTTCTGGAAAGTCTATCCTTATCATGGACAGAGACTGTAGCTTTCATTGCTCTAAGTGCTCTGTCCAGTTTATGTTCCATTACTAAAGCTCAAAGATGTGGATTTTCAAACATTATGCAATACTTGATTATGGGAGCTTAAGTTTATAGCTGCGCATTTAGGATTTAGACAAGAACACCCACTCACCTTAGTACATGAAGAACTAAAATTACAGCACAGCTCAGTTGGATTCTCTTTCACTCCTTTTTTGTTTCTTGTTGTTTTGTTTGTTTGTGTGTGTGTTTTTTTTTTTTTTTTTCCCGAAGGTTGTTCTGTGTATTACTTTTTGGCAATTTAGGTCTGCCTGCGAAGATAGCAGTTAGTGTGCCTTATGGTGTGTATATTTAGTACAGAAAAGTGTTGTCTATTTCTCTTTAGCAATTTAGGATTGGCTGCAAAGATAATGGTTAGTGCCTCATGGTATAAAGAATTATTTAACCCATTTGTCAAGAACAAATTACTTTTCATCATAAACTGTGTCTTGAACTAGTTGGTTCCATCAACTTCCCCAAATTTGAAATAATTGGTTCCATGAACTTCCCCAAACCCCACTTTTGAAATCTGACCACCTCTTTTTTTCTTGTTTTTCTTTTTAATTTATTTATTTTATTATTTTTTTTTCACATGGTGTGGAAAAACCTAAACTACCCCAATCATGTCCAATTGGACCTAGACGAGTCATCTCTGCTGGTCTAGTGGAACTCGATTTGGTCCAGTCTAGTTTGACAGAGATTTTCACCAAATTGCAATTTTTAAGCCGGAAAATTGTGATTTTAGGCTTGAAATCGTCATTTCCATGTTTGAAATCCGATTTAAACCTCCCAAATCTAAAAAATCCAAACTATAAACAAGATTTTAACTTGTCCAAACTTCAAATCTTGATTTTTCAAGAAACATTTGAGATGATTTTGAAGTTTTTGGGGAAAGGGCAATGACTGAGAGTATAAAAGTTATGGAACTTAAAAAAAACAAAGCTTATTTAAACCTATGCTCAAAGGTCCTTTTGTCTTGACACAGAATTTGCTTGTAACTTTGCAGGCTGATGGAGAGCAGATGAATGGGCAAATTACTATTCAGGAGGTGATCATCTCTTATTTCACTTTTCTTTGTATGATATCCTCAATAAGGCTTACTAGTTTTTTGTTTATAGTTGCCCATGCTCCTTCCCTTTAAACAAAGGAAAAAAACAAGTACTCAAAATGGAAGTTTAATTAGTAATTGTCTGCTACTATACTTATGAAACTTATGGATTTATGAGTTCTGTTGATGAATCCTTGGGTGTTGTACGTGTAGCCTCATTTTTTTTTTTAGGGTATGCGATTTTAGAATGTTGTTTATATTAATCTATGTCTTTACAGGACAATATGCCCATTTTTCTCAAGAGGAAGAATGTTGTATGCGGGGACATTGAACTGATTGTTGAATCAGTGACAAAGCCATGCCGAAACAAAGAGTATGGTTGCAATGAAATAGTTGACTATTTGAAGAATAGTGTCCACGAGGAGACATGCTTGTTTGCACCATGTGCCTGCCCACTTCCCAACTGCAACGTTGTCGGCTCATCCGAACAGTTGTCACTTCATTTCAGTAGTAAGCATTGGGATTCTGGTAGGCGCTTCAGGTACAACAGCCCATTGGCTGTTTCCTTGAATATGAATGAACAATTTCTTGTTCTTCAAGCAGAGGATGATGGTGCTCTTTTTCTTCTCAACAAGGGTATTGAAAGCATTGGGAGCACTGTAGTGATTACATGTATTGCATCAAGTTCTTCGAAAAGGAGGTTTGTGTATGATCTTGTGTTGAAACGAGGAAGCAGCACTCTCAGATTAAACTCGCTTGCAGAATGTTTCCCGGGGAGTGTTGAAGGTTTTCCCCCAGTGGATTTTCTTTTGGTTCCATTTAGTTTTGTCAACCCCTCCGGCCAGCTTAACTTGGATGTTTGTATATCTAATTCTAGAGGAACTGAATGGTAGTTGTCCATGATTTTATAGTAAGTTGCTGCAAAATTGAATGCCTCTATGGTGGTCCTCCTTTCTGCTAAATCGTGCTTGCTTGGGTTGTTGGCTTTGGATCCTGATGTGTTTAGTTTTTGTGATATGAAGTCTTACACCAAGTTCCATATAAGGCAGTAATTGATAATTATGATAAACTTTACTCTCGAGGAAGAGTAGGCATTGAATATAGAAATTGGATCTCTTCTTTGTGTTTTCTGATGAACTCCTCTGCTTAGTTAGGTGTACTAATGTGCAGTTATTATCTCCGTTATGCAAGGGCCATCTGATAATACATCTGATAAAGAGCTGCTAAGAGTTGGTAGATTGTAGTTCTTTGATGATCTAATATGTAAGATATAATACAGATCTTAGCGTAGAGATTGATTAAGATAGAGGTGTGTCCTTGGCACCGTAAGCGAAGAGTCTGTTGTCTTAGGATGTACTGGAAGGGCACTCTGGCTTATTTTGTTGCATATTCTTTGGAAGGTAGGAAAACAGGAAATTGCTAGCACGTAGAATGGGTCAACTAAATCTGTTGAGAACTTCAGAGAAGAGGACAAAAATTGATTCGCGGTTACAACTGACTAAAGATTAAATAAAACCAATAATACAAGTATGGTTAATTGACCACTGGTCTTCCTACGTGTCTCACTGAGTGAAAAATTGAGTATCATAATGTTGAAATGGAGAAAGTGAGGATTGAATTTCCCACTGGTTCATTCCTCACTGGTGCCTTGCAGCTTTACTTCTTTTTCAATGTGTCAACTTCATCTTCTAAATTTTCTTCTTAGTCTTCCTTCCGAGTTCCAGAAAGAAGCTGATCATACTTTTTAGTACTCAGATTCTTCATCCCTCTCTCTCTCCACAAACTCATTTCCTTGATGATGAAATGTTTTCCTTTTTTTTTTCCCTCTTGGCAGGTTTTTGCAACTCTCCTTGGTGCTCTGCCCAGTGCAATTCCTGTTTGAGGTATTAAAAGATTCCTTCTTCAATTTATAATTGTGTTCGATCACTTCTTTATCATGAGTCAAATGGGTCTTTATAGAATCTTCCTTATTTGGTTTATATTTCGGAGTTCATCATTTATGTTGTGTGAAACCTTATTGTATCCTGTTTGCATTTGGTTTTGAAGCATTATAACCAGATGGGCTATACAAAGTAATTCTAGATAGGACCTGTGGAATGGAAACACAGATTATATAAAATGGTGTAATGACCATGAATTGGAGGTAAATGATTTTGACAGCAGGCCTGCACACTCCTATTTTCACGGTACTGTTAGTGCCGAATGGTTGTGTGGACATTGACTTGATAATTATACAGTCTTCTCCTAGCAGCCTGATATGCTAATAGTGGTTTCTCTCTCTCTCTTCCTCTCACTTGTCTGTCTTGGCTTATATTCTTTTGCCCAGTCATTATCACATTCAATATCTTCACTAAATCATTTTTCAACCCAGACTGCGTAATAAGAATCTTTTAGCATATTTGGCTCTCATGATGTCAACAGATTATAGTTCTGTAAGTACGTTATTTGGGGAAACGTGTATCTAGGAGCTTGAGAGAATGATCAAGTCTTATCTATTTAGCTTTACATATTTTGTCTCTCTAAATAATTCATCGTATTCTTGTAAACGAAATGAACAAGATTTAGTGATTTTTATGTTCTTGGATATTTATATGTATATATATCAATTATCTTTATGCACGGTTATTAATATGATAAGCCTTGTATTTACTATTCACAATGACATGCTGCAAAACAACAGTACATTCATGGGGATAGAACCGAAAACATTATTGGAAAAAGGAATCTGCAACATGTTAGATGGTTGCTGTGAAAAACGCTCATTAATTGTTTAAACCATTGATCCATTAGACTTCAAAGCTGCATTTACACATTTCTAATTTATCCAAGGCCTCATTATGTTAGGTAGATTCCTGGCAAGCTATGGAATTACTCGCAAGTTAGAATGTTGAATCTAGTAAGTTATGATGATTAGTCCTGTTGATTGATGCTTTTTGATCTATAATTTTATCGGAAACTGGAATACTTTAAATTCCCAAAGACCTAATGTCCTAATTATTATAGGGGCTAAGCATCCTCTCAGTATAGTATTAAGTTGATTACTTTGTACACCATACTCTTATAACTATAAAAAGTGGTGTTAAGCTTTCTGTGTATGTTAGTTTTCTAAGAAAAAAGAAATGAATTTATATTGTGATAGGAGTATCTAACTTTTGCATATATTGCAGCTGTTGATATTGAGAGATTCTCAAAATAGTTCCAAGTATCTACAATCGGTACAGATCGTCGACAATTCTCGAGCATTGACAAAATTAGCTGGTCAGGCCCGTAAGAACTCTGGCTAATCTTATATAATTTGACTCTACCATGTTCTTGAGGCATTGAGTTCCTATAATTGGTGCCTACAAAAATTTCTGAGTTCTTAGCTCAGGATTTCCGAGTTCCCAGCTCCAAAATCGACGGTAAATCTCAGTTTTTGCCACAAAAAATGTGACTATACCTGCGAGCATACACAAATTACACACCATCTTTCTAAAATTATCTGTAGGAAATTTGTTAGTACTTACTGGTTAAAAGGTAATTCTTTAAAGGGATGTTTAATACCCTTGTCCCTACGAGGGAAAAGAAAAATATTGTAAGACTTCTTAATGAGACAAAATCAGTTAGTATTCTGTATACCATCATTGATTCATTGATTACAGAGTAGTCCTTGCTAATATAGTTTGACTAGGAAAAGAAACTAGTCACAGCGCAAAAAGTAACTATGGTCATATTTTTTCAAAAATGTATAATTTAAATACTCTTTCTTCTCCTTGGATTATTTCTGTTGAAGATGAATTTCGTGTCGAGCGCTGAAATTCACCTTCAAACAGATTATAACTAGTCTTGTTTATCTATTCTGTTATTAGATAGTGTTAAGCAAGTTGATCTAGACGCCTCTAAAGATGAAAGATCATCACCGCAATTTCTAGAAGCCTCTGGAGTCAGTTAATTCAGGTCTAACAACTTAGAGAAGTTGTTATAACTTCAGTTAGGATTTGTTGTAGAGAGTCTTAGGTTATTAGCATGATTAGTTAGAGCTTATTGCTTTGTATATCTTGGCTATGTATATGAAAAGACTTTCTCTCAGTATTCATTCTGAGAAGCATTTTACCAAACACTCTGTACTCAATGTGTTAAGTCTCAGAATCATTCATATACACAAAATCTGATTTGGTATCAGTGACTTCATCAATGGCATCCTCCTCTAGTGATGGAGCGTTGTCTTCTTCATCGTCTCCAGCCATCTCCATGGCATCTCTTGCTCAGTTGCAGAAGACTAATCCCCACTCTCCGTTCACCACCACGCTCAACATTGCCGTCTCGGTCAAGCTTGATCGCACCAATTACTCCATCTGGTGGTCTCAAGGGATTCCGGCACTTCGAGGTCACAATCTTGCTCGCTATTTCTTCGGCACCAGCTCTGTCCAGCTGAATTTCTTGAAGTTTCTCAGCCCGATGGCACGATCGCTCAATCTCCGAATCCTGAATTCGAACAATGGCACAGCGAAGATCAACTTCCCTTAAGCTGGATTCTCTCCTCATTGACTCCATCCATTCTCAGTCAAGTGGTGTGCTGTCAGACCACACATGAAGTCTGGACCATTCTGGAATTACTCTTCGCGTCTCGCTCTAAAGCTCATCTTCTCCAACTGAGGGTTCAGCTTCAAACTACGAAGAAAAAGTCATTGTCCAGGGCAGACTATCTCGCCAAAATGGAGAATATCAGTGATTCTCTTGCTCTTGCTGGACATCATGTTGAGAATGATAATATGGTCATGTGCATCCTTACGGTACTCCCTTCTGACTATGATCCTGTGGTGGGGGCCATTTTGACTCGCGGAGGAGAAATGTTGTATCACGAAGTTCAATCGCTCCTGCTCAGTCAAGAAACTCGAATTGAGCAGGCTACAAAGGCATTTGAGCTCCAGAATCCATCCGCTCACTTTGTGTCTGGTGTTCGAGGACGCGGTGGAAGAAATGGTCATGGAAATTACTCTATCAGGGGCAGAGGTCGCGGCTCTGGCCATGGCAATGGCGGATCTCTTCCTACATGTCAGATCTGTAGAAAGTAAGGTCATATTGCCTTAACTAGTTGGCACTGTCTGTATGACTCCTACCAGCTAGCTTCACCTGCCAATCAGAACCAGAATCCCAAAGCTCTAGCTGCAGCCTTCTTGGCTACTCCAGAAACAATCGCTGATCCACATTGGTAATGCCGATACAGGAGCAACCAATCATGTGACAGCTAATCTGGAGAATCTTGCTCTTGGAGTTGCTGAGTACCATGGTCAAGAACACCTCATGATTAGCAATGGTAAGACTCTTGACATTGATCATATTGGTTGGTACTGCTCTAATATCTGATTTGATGCAGAAATCTTTGAAGCTATACAATATTTTTCATGTGCCTCAAATAAAGAAAAGTTTAATTTGCTTGTCCTGCTACTTCTCTTTCCTCCATCCGATCTACTCCCCTAGGTTCACCAGCTCCAGCTATAGCGACAAATGTTCACCCTATGGTGACACGGTCCAAAGCAGGAATCTTTAAGCCAAAAGTCTACAAATGTTCACCCTATGGTGACACGGTCCAAAGCAGGAATCTTTAAGCCAGAAGTCTATCTGGCTCCGAAATATCCTCTTAATGTGACTACTGGACCTCTAGAACCTACTTCTGTTGCTCGGGCTCTTCAACAACCTATGCAAGCTGAGTATCAAGCTTTCATGCGCAACCAGACCTGGGAGTTGGTACCTCCATCTTCTCAGTTCAGCATCGTTGGCAACAAGTGGGTTTTCAAGGTCAAATCTAATGCTGATGGCACTGTCGAGTGCCATAAGGCTCGATTGGTTGCTAAGAGTTTTCATCAGAACCCTGGTGTGGACTACTTCGAGACATTCAGTCTAGTCATTAAGCCACCAACAATCAGAACCGTTCACGTTGGCGTCAACATCGGGCTGGGATGTTAAGTAATTAGATGTTAACAATGCTTTTTTAAGTGGAATATTGTAAGAAGAGGTGTATATGACTCAGCCAGAAGGATTTGTTGACTCAAACTATCGTAACCATGTATGCCGGTTGAAGAAAGCACTGTATGGACTCAAACAGGTACCTTGGGCCTGGTTTGATCACCTCAAGGATGCTCTTCTACAATGGGGATTTCAAGGTTCTAAAGCTGATGTCTCTCTTTTTATCTATAAACGACAGGGCTCACTTATCTATCTACTAGTCAGATGATATCTTTGTTACTGGAAATGTTGCTGCCCTCATCGACAAACTTGTGGCTGATCTCAATAACACATTTGCTTTGAAAGTTTTGGGATCTATACACTACTTTTTAGGGATTGAAGCTTATCGCGATGCTACAGGTCTCTATCTTACTCAATCTAAGTATATTGTAGATCTTCTAGTTCAGACTAAGATGGATCAAGCCAAGCCATATACAACACCTGTAGCTCCAGGAAGAACTTTGTCCAAATTCAATGGCGAACCCATGAGTGATCCTAACTCTCTATCAAAGCACTATAGGTGCTCTTCAGTATCTTACTGTTACACGGCCTGACATCTCATACATGGTAAGCAAACTGAGTCAGTTTTTACAAACACCCACTACTGCTCACTGGGATGCTTGCAAATGAGTATTGTGGTATCTAAAAGGTTAGTTCTCTGGCCAAGTCCCCGTGAACTATCTTTGGTGGGCTTTGCTGATACGGACTGGGCCAGCTGACCAGATGACAAACGGTCTACTAGTGCTTATGGTGTGTTTTTAGGCAAAAGTCTTCTCATGGAGTTCCAAGAAGCAATTAGTAGTGGCTCGTTCTAGCACCGAGTTTGAGTATAGAGCTCTAGCTCATGTTGCTGCTGAACTTGCTTGGCTTACTGCTCTACTTACTGAACTTGGTGTTCAACTTAATCATTGTCCTGTGGTATAGAGTGACAATATCAGTGTTGCTTCACTTGCTGCTAATCCTGTTCAGCGTGCACGAACTAAACACATCAAGATAGATCAACATTTTGTTCGAGACATGATGCTGAGAAAGCAAATTGAGATCAGATATGTACCTACCTATGAGCAGCTTGCTGACACGCTAACTAAAGGACTCTCTGTAGCTCGATTTTTATCAGTGTGAGACAAACTCATGGTGCTTCCATCACCCTTTTGTTTGAGTGGAGATGTTAAGCAAGCTGATCTAGAAGCCTCTAAAGATGACAGATCGTCACCGTAGTTTCTAAAAGCCTCTGGAGTCAATTAATTCAGGTCTAACAGCTTAGAGAAGTTGTTACAACTTCATTTAGGATTTGTTGTAATTAACCTGAGTCTTAGGTTATTAGCTGGATTAGTTAGTGCTTATTACTTTGTATATCTTGGCTATATTTATGAAAAGACTCTCTCAGTATTCATTCTGAGAAGCATTTTACCAAATACTCTGTACTCAATGTGTTAAGTCTCAGAATCACTCATATACACAAATTTTGATTGATAGCTTTAAGATCACTTTAAGTGATAATCAGCAAGATTGTTTTAGTTTGTAATTATCTCTGTAACAAATCTCTTCATAGTGGAGACCCCTTCATAAGTTTTTGGAAAGTAAAAGCTAAGGGTGTGCCTACTGCTGACATTTTTGAGCGATAAATTACTGGTAAAAGATATGGGGCGTGTCTGAAAACTTGAAAAAAGAGCATGACCTGTTTGGTATTTTTTTTTTGGTTTTCTATTCTTAAAGTTGTGTTTTCAAAGATGAGTACAAAAACTATTTTTTATTATTTTAAAAAAATACTAGGTATTTGGCAAATATTTTCTAAAAATCAATTTTTAGGAAAAAAAATTACGTGAATATAAAAAAAAAAATTATATTCGTATTATAAAAAAATATTTAGAGAAAAAGTAGAGAGAATGGGGAGAGATAAATTTAAGAAAAAAATTATATTCGTATTATAAAAAAATATTTAGAGAAAAAGTAGAGAGAATGGGGAGAGATAAATTTAAGTAAAGAAATGAGGAGAGAGAAAGTGATAAGAAGAAAAGGTAATGAAAGATATAATGAAAGAAAAAGTGATTAAAAATAATTAGGAGCTAAAAAGTAATAAGAAAAATAGAAGGGAAAAAAACTAATGAAAATACACAAAAAAAAAAAAAGTGATAAGAATGCATGGAAAGATAATAAAGATAGATAAAATCATAAAAGACAGAGTAACAATAGAGAATGAGAAGAGAGAATGTGATTTAAAAAATAAAGATAAAAAAAATGATGAGAGAGAAAGTGATATGATAAAATAAGGGGAGAGAATAAGAAGTGAGAAAGCAATGAGAGAGAATGAAAAAAGGGAGTGATGAGAGAGAATAAGGAGAGAGAGAGAGAGAGAG
>JXTC01000385.1:36540-69946 GCA_002914845.1 Trema orientale | reverse complement strand
GACTTGTAATTTCAAGCTCCAATAAATTTGATAATTAATTAAACTCTTTAACTAAGTTATCGCATTTATTAGTTCCAGTGTTATTCCACTAAAAAACTGGAACTGCACTCTTAAAAGTTACAGTATAAATTACTCAAAGCAATCATAAAGTTTGTCCATTTGATCATTACATATAGATCAATCCTCCATAAATGATTCGTGAATAGAGTTTGGCTTGTCATCCGTTATCCTCTCTATTTACTTCTTTATCCTTAAGTTCCCATGATTTTCTAATGAACAACAAATTCATGATCGAATCATAAATTGAGCGCTCTATCGTTCAAGTACCAAATCATTACTCAAGGGAATCATTTCTCTAACTTCCGTTAGGAAGGAATGGATTCCATATTGTTAATTAATATTCCCAGCTATCTATAGTCTCATGTCTCCAACATATAAGGATTTGGTCCAGTATAAATCGAGACGTTACCGAATACATCAAGAGACATTAAAATATAAACAGGAGTCTATTAATTACTCAGGATTAAGACTATTCCATATATGATCATTAGTTGATAAATTTGTGTATTCTGTTCTATAACGGATATTATCGAATATTCAAATTTATCTGGTCCAGTCCTATATAATCTAAATTATATATAGTACCTCCATTTGATGTCACTACATAAACAGTCCGGATCAGACTGTTCCATTCTCAATGGTAATGGACCGTACTAGTAATATTTAATATTAAAGATCCCAACTTTAATAATTAATTACGGACTAATTTTAGATTATATCCCTTAAACTTAATCCTCTTGTATGTATAACTTTTATTCATACTAAGTTTAAGGTCACATTTTATAACCACAGAATTTTCATGATATTTATATATTATCATAAATAATATATACAAGCAAATAAAAATCAAATATATTTATTTATTAGCAAGTCATTGTTTACATTTTGCTCTTTAGGGCAAAAACACCAACAGTTTCCGAGAAGTCAGTCATGTGTTTACCAAACGTCTAGGAAGTGAACTCGTGTTTTTGTCGAATGTATTTTATAGCGCTAATATAATTCGTGCGTATTTTTATTACTTATATGAAAAATTATCTTTATGCTACTGTGTTATATAGCCAAATATTTCTAATTGTGTATAGCCAAATATTTTCAGTTGTGTATATAGCCAAACATGATATAATAATTGCCTTTTTCTATTGTATAATAATCATTAGTTGTTAAAACTAACAAGTAGTCAATACTAATAAACAAACAGGTTTTAAATAAATATAAGTGGAGAAAAAAATAGTTATATGGTAGTTAAGGAATAAAAAGAACTAAAAATGGGGAAATCAGATCTTAGTGAACTTACTTATTCCATTCAAAAAGAAAAAAATAATTAGTGAACAATTTGTCTCAGAAACTGTCTCAATTTGTTTTCATCGCTTTGTATACTTTTTTATTTTTATTTTTATTTTTATTTTTTTTGTCTCTGAAAACTAACAATTTTCTTAATCATATAATTGTATGTGTGTGTCGTGTGTCTGAGTATACCAAGTTTATCTATTGCCCTATTTATAGAATTGAAATGCCTTGGAAAGCAAGCAAGAACACTATGCGCCTACTGCCCATAAAGGCCGGCGCATGGTCACCGGAAATTGGCCAGCTTCGGCCTATTAAATAATTCCCACGTTGTGAATTGATCAGTTTTCCTTTTGATGAAGTCTGCAATATTCAACTGATTTGTATAGTTACTACATTTCTATTATACAAACATTATTCAATAATGTAATCAATATCCAATCTTGCATTGTCAGTTTTCTTAATATAATTTTATCAAATTAGCACAATCAAAATGCTGAAATTACAACAATCCAATCAACTTAATTAGATATTCCAGTCATATTAACAATGACAACTAATTATCAGTTTTTATCTAGAAAAGAAGTTTTGAAAAACTAATATCTCATTGTTCACATTTATTGGGCTACCCAATAACTAGGCTAGGCGTGTGACTCATATTTAATCAATCCAATGAGCTATACAGCCAAGTAGTAGTCTTCTAATTTAACTATTTGATCTTCACTCTCCAGTAGTAGAGTGTCACACCGTAAGCTTAGCCCGGGGAACAATATGGCTACAAAAAAAATTAAATGTGATTTTTAATTATTTAATTTCAGAAATCATTTCACTAAAGAACGGAAATTGTACTTTTAATTATACATGTCTATATTTGGTGTAAGTGCCAAAATAGTTGGCAGTCATAAGAAACTATATTCCCGTACCACATTAATTCTTTGCTTAAAACTCCTTTGTATAACATTATTTCAATTTAATATTCCTTAGCTTTTATGGATTTTTCTGATGATCATTAGTCAACATTCTCTATTGCAATTAGTGTTGACGCATTTAGGTATAAGATTTATGATCAAGTCCTGAAATCCACTAAGAGATGTTATTTCATCAAATTTATATGATTATTTATAGTTTTGTATTTAGCAAATATATTTTATCAAATAAAAGAGTATATTGATTTATTTAGATCTCACTCATTTGCAATTCAAATAAAGTCACATTTATAAATACACAACTATAATAAAGGCAAGATGTAGAATGAAGTTGATTCATACCTTTGAAAATATTTTCTTTTGACATACTTTTGTGGTATTTTGTTTGTGATATTATTCAATGAATCATTTAAAATACATCAGCAGACTTACCAGTTTTCATGAAGATAAGTCAATATCACTAAAGTTCACTATAACGAAAATAAAGTGCCAAACTTTATTTATACATTGTGAATTATTTGTTTATTAATTATAAAGAACTTGTATTCATATCTTTAATTTGTGAATATATATTATAATCACATAAATACTCATTGTGTAATAATTGGAGCTATATTCAGATAGTTGTATGCAATAATAAAATACAGGGCATGTTTAGTCAGTAAGACAAGACTGGACTGGATTATGTTTAGTTGGTAGATGTTGAGTAAAAATTTAGAAATTACACAACGTAATTTTATCCATGCCAAATTTAGGACATGAGAGTTTATTAATTTAAGTTCGACCCATTCAAGGTTATAAAAATTACATCTTAATTACAATTCTTTAGTACAAAAGAAAACTCTTTGATTCCAATTATAATAACATTAATTTACTTGTATATTTTGGTAGAAATTTGGGTGATTTTGGATTACAGCTGTACTCAACTGAATTAATTGAGTTGCCTACATACCCCGCTGAGGGATCAAGCCACTTGTAGTTCTAAGAATTTTGAATTGAAAATTAGAAAATTCCGGTGAATGACCATGTACAGGAATTTATGACAATTTTTAAGAATATATGAAATTCTGGTAAATGACCATATCGTGGAATTGGGAAAATTTTAAATATTGGCGAATTCCTAGGTAAATGACCTTTTGTTGGAATTCTAAGATTTATGTTTGGAGTTAGAAGTGAGTGACTTTCTTGAAATTTTGGGAAAGTTTAATTCAACTTAAAATTTGTGACTGCACTTAGTTTTTCTTATGACTATGTTGCCTACATATCCTTTTAAAGGAATCAAGTCAACGTAATTCAATAATTTGTTGTTTTAGAATTTTTGGGGTAAAAGAATCTCAACAATGAGATTTTGAAAATAATGTTTTAATCCAAGAATTTATCATTGGTAAAAGTTGTATTTGTTCCAATAATAAATCATGTAGATTATCTTATTCTCATCACTTGCTGGGCCAAAAAAAAAAAAAAAATTGATCCATTAGTAACAAATAGGGTTTCTAACACTTATACCTACAAAAACTGAAAAGAATTACAAAAATACGAAAGTTAGAGTTTTTTCCAATTTTTGTACGGTTTTAATTAGAGAAATATCACTTTTTAAAAAATATTTAGAAAATTATCATTTTTAAAATAGTTACTGATTACCAGTTTCTAAAAACTGGTTACTGGAAACTGATTATCAGTTATACACCAGTTATAAATATCTTCGATACTAGTTAGAAACTGGTTACTAGAAACTAGTTGCTATTTTAAAAAATGGTATTTTTATAAATATTTTTTAAAAAACGGTATTTTTCTAATAAAAACCGTACCACACCGTGAAAAATACAAAAGCACCGTATTTTTATAATTTTTTTTTTCAGAAATACCGTATATTTTCTAATTTCTCCTAACAAATAAGGTTTTATGCCAAATGTAAATGGACCACGTTTTATGGGCTCAGGTAATTTGAAGGAGCCCACGAAGCTTTATGCAACTAACTAGTTAATGGCCTAGTGTTGATATAATGGACTTTTAGAGTTTAAATAATCCGAATTTCAAAGTGGTTATATGAATTTGGTACAGATTCAAACTCATTAACCAATTCTCAGGTCATCATGGGAGGTAATCTCGATTCTAACCAATTTTGATACTTATTAAGATTAGAATCTTTACTCGAAATAGAGTTTTAGAATACTCGAGGCTTCATGACTATATAAGCCGTACTTACACACTGAGAATTCACTCGGAAAATTTATTTGACAAAAATCCAGATAGTGATGGGTCTGAACTCTGAAGAAAATTAAAGCAAACTTAGTTTGGAGAAAGAGATGAAGAGAATTTTTGTGGTGAGTAACCCTCTTGTTTTCCTTCTCTTTTACGTTTGGCTGGTAATTTCTAAATTTAGAACTTTATTTGATTTATTTTCTTCGAGGCCATCAATTACTTGGATTAAAATCTAACTCTAGTATTTGGAAGAATAATTGATGACATATTACCATATCCCTTCTAACCCCATAACCCATATACTTGTATCACTTATCCACTCTACATTTTTTTTTATATGCAGGAACAGATTTGTCTTGTGAATCTATTTTGGGCCAAATCTTTTGCGGACTTCATTCTCTTTGGTGAAAACTAAGCTTATTTCTCTTTGTCGCCTATCACCAATGTTTCAATACATATATGTATATATACAGTAAGAATTTCATCTGCTCGAAGCATTACTTATAATATCCTTTCTTTTCACACTTTAAACACACGTAGTCTAGCTTTGGACTAAATAAATTCATGGTCATGATTTTTGGGATCTGGTGTATTGGACTTTGACAGTGGGCTTTAGTATTTTGGACAATTTTGATAACACACGTAGTCTAGCTTTGGACCAAATAAATTCATGGTCATGATTTTTGGGATCTGGTGTATTGGACTTTGACAGTGGGCTTTAGTATTTTGGACAATTTTGATAACACACGTAGTCTAGCTTTGGACCAAATAAATTCATGGTCATGATTTTTGGGATCTGGTGTATTGGACTTTGACAGTGGGCTTTAGTATTTTGGACAATTTTGATAACACACGTAGTCTAGCTTTGGACCAAATAAATTCATGGTCATGATTTTTGGGATCTGGTGTATTGGACTTTGACAGTGGGCTTTAGTATTTTGGACAATTTTGATGGGCCATTGGGTTATAGGAATCGGTATTGACGGTAATACATCCCCGACCATGGAGTCTATTCTCTCTCCCTCGAGTCACCTCCCCCGGGTTCGGGTCTTGAGTTAAGTTATTTGCTAGTTCGCAAGTCTTTGTCTCTGAGAATGCAGTGTAAAAACTCCGTCTGTATTCTAGTTGGGTCTACTAATAGCTGCCGGAATATGAGATTATTTCGAGTCTTCCGAATTAAATCAAGGATGCATGCTGCAGAACATATTGAGTCATCCTTATTTAAGGAGTTATGTACGCCAAGAAGAAAGCTGATGAATTCCTTATTGTTCTGATAATCAATTTCTTCACTTCGAATGGGCCAGGGAGTACCAAACCAGATCATTTTAGCTATCACACAGTCTTTAAAAAGTGAAGAGCTGATTCTAGCTGTAAGTTGCAGAAAGGGCAGTAAATATCTCTCGTTTGAAGAACACGATTTTAATCCGCAAGCATGAGATGCGTAATCCCATGAGTATCTCTAGAGATTTTAATCCCATTAATTAACCCTTTTTCCTCTTGCTTCAGAAAGAGTTTAAGACAGGACTTCTCCGCAGAGAAGGAAGAGATAAGGTGACAGGGGGTCACCTCGTCTTAAACCTCTCTTTGGTTTGAAACTCTTCAAAGGGGACCCATTGAAAAGAATAGAAAAGCTAACAGAAGGAATACAATTCATCACTACAACACGAAATTTCTCCCAAAAGCCATTAGCTCTTAAAACCTTTCTTAGAAAGGGCCACTCCAACCGATCATAAGCCTTATTCATATCCATCTTGATTCCCATCAGTCCTTCCATTCCCTTCTTTTCATGGATGGTGTGCAGGACTTCTTGAGCCATAACTGAACACTCTGCAATCCATCTTCATGGGATAAAAGCTGATTGAAATGTGGAAATAAGCTTGTCAATGATCCTCCTCAGTCTGGTAGTCAAGATTTTTATAATGATTTTGTAGCAGAAATTGCACAAACTTTTTGGCTTGAAGTGATCAAAAGCCTTTGTATTTTCTTTCTTAGGAATGAAGCAAATGAAAGTCCCGTCAAGTTTTTGTCGATGTTACCACAGCGAAAAACCTCCTGAACAGAGTGTAAAATTTGCTCCCCAACAATATGCCAATACTTACGGTAGAAGAGACCCAGCATACCGTCAGGCCCAGGTGCCTTTAGAAGGTGCATATCCCACACCACCTCCTTAATTTCAGAAAAAATAGGAAGCTTACAGAGACTCCTATTTTCCTTATCTGAGACTTTATGTGTGAAAAGCTCCTCCAACTTGATTGGTATGAGAGGGTTAGATGACTCGAAGAGTTGTTGGAATTTTTTATGGAAGTATTTCCGAATCGCCTCCCTCGATTTTTTCCATGTGCCATTATCATTTTCAGTAGCCCATATATGATTTCGCTTGCGACGAATGACTGTGGCTGCATGGAAAAATTTTGTATTCCGATCACCCTTTTGTAGCCAAAGCTCCCAGGATTTCTGCTTCTAAATTGACTCCAAGCGTTCCCAAGTCTCCAAGATTTCCAACTGTATAGATGCTTCCTCTTCTAATAAAGATTGAGATGGTGGTTGGTTTTGGAGCCAGATCAATCTATTCTCCAATTGCTTAAGTTTTATATCGCACTTTCCAAAATGAGAATGGTTCCACTCTTTGAAATCCCATTTGGTGTTGTTTAATCTGGCCATCAACCTTTGACTGTGATTGCCATCGCCTACTATTTCCCAAGCCCTTCTGATAACTTCTTCACAAGTATCATCTCTGCACCAAGTTACCAGAAACCTGAATGGGAAGTTGAGGCTTTCCCGCTCTAGACAGGTGTCTAAAAGGATAGGGGCATGATCCGAACCAAGAATCATGAGATTAAGAAGTCCCGCCTGTTGAACAAATCAAAAATTGCAGCTCACCAACCAGCCGCAATAGGAACAGTGATAAGAGCAGCCGCAATAGCAATGGTAAAAATGGCAGCCGCAATAGCAATAGTGAAAAGAGCAGTCGTAATAGCAATAGTAAAAGGTGGTATTCACACCACCTTTCAAGTTCTATAAATACGGAGGGCTTCATCACTTGTTTTGCGTCCCATTCTAAAATCCTCTTCCTTTCTAAGAGAGAATTCGATCCTAAGAATTTCTCTTAGTATCCCACTTGTTTTCTCCTAAATTGTTTAGAGAGAGTGTTTTCTTTTATTTCAAGAAAGAGAGATTCATTTGTTCTCTCCTTATATTTAGAGAGAAGTGAGTTGTAATCTCCTTTTCATAGTGAAATTCTTTACAGTCTTGTCCGTAGACGTAGCCTAAATTGGGTGAACCACGCTAAATCTTTTATGCCTTATCTTTTTCATTTTACCCAAATTTTCTCAACTCGTATTTTAGCTGTGTGTTATCGCTTTCGCAAAGTCGATCTTCTAGCAGTGGTATCAGAGCCATTAGTTGGAGTACTGTTCATATATACAGTACTATTCACGTATATGGCATTGTTCACGTATACAGCACTATTCACGTACAGTGAAACAGTGGTAACTGAACAAATCGTGGTGAACAAAAATGACGGAAAAATTCGATATTGAGAAGTTTAATGAGAGCAATTTCTCTCTGTGGAAATTGAAGATAAAGGTAATCTTGAGAAAAGATAATTGTCTAGCAGTAATTGGGGAAAGGCCTGCTGAGATTACTAACGATAAAAAGTGGGACGAGATGGATGGTAATGCTGTCACTAACTTACATCTGGTACTAGCAGATGAAGTCCTGTTGAGCATTGAAGAGAAGAAATCAGCCAAGGAGATATGGGATACATTAACAAAGTTATATCGGGCCAAGTCACCTCACAACAAAATTTTCTTCAAGAGAAGGTTTTACATCCTTCAGATGGCGGAATCAACAACGGTGACCGACCACATCAACACCCTCAACACTCTATTTTCACAGCTCATAACAATGGAGCACAAAATAGAGGATAATAAACGTGCAAAAATCTTACTTCAGAGTCTACTTGATTCGTATGATCAACTCATCATAAATGTGACTAGTAATGCTACAACTCTAGTTTTCAACGATCTTACAGCTACTGTTCTTGAAGAAGAAAATTGGCGTAAGAATAAAGAAGATAGATTGGCAAGTTCACAGCAAGCAAAAGCTTTAACGATGAGAGAAAGATCAACAGAACGGGCCCCAGTGGGAGTCAGAGTCATAGTAGATCAAAGTTAAGAAGTAAGAAAAATATCAAGTGTTATCACTATGGTAAGAAAGAGCACATCAAAAGGGAGTGTTGGCAACTCAAGAAGAATGGAGATTCTAGAAGGAAGGACTCCGAGTCATCAAATGCTCAGGAGAATGTGACAAGTACTTCAGATGATGGAGAAATCATCTACATCGAAGTAGCAACAGTTTCTAAGGACAGACGGCAGCTCACTGATATTTGGTTAGTAGATTCGGGAACAAAATGGCACATGACTTCTCACAGAGAGTGGTTTCACACATATGAACCTGTCTTTAGAGGATCTGTGTTCATGGGTAACGATCAATGCCTTAGAGATCGCTAGGATTGGCACCATCAATATGAAGATGTACGATGGCACTGTTCGTACTATTCAAGAGGTGCGACATGTGAAGGGCCTGAAGAAAAATTTATTATCTTTGGGACAATTAGATAACCTTAGTTGCAAAACTCGTGTCGAGAATGGGATCATAAAGATCATGAAGGGCGTGCTTGTAGTAATGAAGGCGGAGAAAATCGCAGTGAATCTATACATGCTTAAAGGAGATACACTGATGGAAACGGAGGCATCATTTGCTTCAACAAATTCCAGAGAAGAATCAACGATGATGTGGCATCATAAACTCGGCCATATGTCAGAACAAGGCTTGAAGATTCTCTCTGAATAGAGGTTACTTCCTGGTCTTACAAAGGTATCTTTATCATTTTGTGAGCATTGTGTCACAAGCAAGCAGCATAGATTAAAGCTCAGTACATCCAGCTCTAGAAGTAAGAAAGTTCTAGACTTGATTCATTCTGATGTTTGGCAAGCACCGGTGATGTCCCTAGGAGGAGCTAGTTACTTTGTATCTTTTATTGATGATTACTCCGGGAGATGTTAGGTGTATCCTATCAAAAGAAAGGCTATGTGTTTTCAGTCTTCAATATATTCAAAGTGCGGATAGAGCTTGAATCTAAAGAGAAAATCAAGTATTTGAGGATAGACAATGGAGTAGAGTATACAAGCGATGAATTTAATAACTTCTGTCAACAAGAAGGTATCAAAAGGCAGTTCCCAGCGGCATACACTCCTCAACAAAATGGAGTAGCAGGTGGATGAACAGAACCTTATTAGAAAGGACAAGAGCAATGTTGAGAGCTGAAGGTCTACCCAAGACATTCTAGGCAAAAGCAGTCAAAACCGCTTATTATGTGATCAATCGATCTCTATCAAAGGCGATTGATCTGAAAACACCGATGGAGATATGGACTAGTAATCTAGCTGATTATTCTCACTTACATATGTTTGGAAGTCCTGTGTATATGATGTACAATGCTCAAGAAATCACAAAACTAGATTCAAAGTCCAGAAGGTGTGTATTCTTGAGATATGCTGATGGAGTCAAGAGATATCGCTTATGGGATCCCATTACCCATAAGGTTGTCATTAGCAGAGATGTGATATTTACAGAGAATAAACTACAAGAGAAGGGAGACGATAGCAGACTAGAAACTACTACAGTTCAAGTAGAAAAAAATGTTGAAGATTCAGATTCTTCTGAAGCAACACCAGAGCATGAAGTAGAAGAACCAATCGAGGAAGAGACTTCTGAAATTCGTCGGTCAACTTGTGAGAGAAGACCACCGGTATGGCACTCAGATTATGTCACTGAGAGCAACATTGCATACTACCTTAGAGAGCCAACAACTTTCCATGAGGCTACCAAAAGTCCGGATATATCCCTATGGCTGACAGCAATGTAGGAGGAGATTGAAGCCTTTCACAAGAATAAGACATGAGATCTTGTTTCGCTACCACAAGGAAGAAAGACTATTGGCAACAAATAGGTCTACAAGATCAAGCGTGATAGCAATGATCTAGTGGAGCGGTATCGTGCGAGATTGGTGGTAAAGGAATATGCTCAGAAAGAAGGTATTAACTTCAACGAGATATTTTTACCCGTAGTTCGACTGATAACAGTTAGAGTGGTTCTGGCGATGTGTGCTACATTTGACCTATATCTAGAGCAGCTAGATGTGAAAACTGCTTTTCTTCATGGAGAACTTGAAGAAGAGATTTATATGCTCCAACCAGAAGGTTTTGCTGAAACATGCAAGGAGAACTTGGTTTGCAGGTTGAAAAAATCTCTATACGGTCTCAAACAGGCACCAAGGTGTTGGTATAAGAGATTTGATTCCTTTATCATAAGCCCTGGGTACAACAGACTCAGTTCAGACCACTGCACATACTTCAGGAGGTCTGATGAAGATAGTGATTTCATTATCTTATTGTTATACGTGGATGACATGTTGGTAATGGGGCCTAACAAAGGCAGAGTCCAAGAATTGAAGGCACAGTTCACTAAGTAATTTGATATGAAGGACTTAGGACCAGCAAACAAGATTCTAGGGATACAAATTCACCGAGACAGGGGTAACATGAAGATTTGGCTTTCTCAGAAGAATTATTTGAAGAAAATCTTGCGTCACTTCAATATGTAGGATTGTAAGCTGATTTCTACCCCACTTCCTGTTAACTTCAAATTATCCTCCGGGATGTGTCCTAGCAATGAAGTAGAGAGGATGGAGATGTCTCGAGTAACGTATGCATCAGCGTTGGGAAGCCTAATATTCACTATGATATGCATAAGACCAGACATTGCACAAACAGTGGGAGCGGTTAGCCGGTATATGGTGAATCCTAGTGGAGAGCATTGGAATTCTATGAAGAGAATTCTGAGGTACATCAAAGGAACCTCAGATATTGCATTATGTTACGGAGGATCAGAATTTACTGTTAGAGGATATGTTGATTCAGATTTTGCGGGTGATCTTGACAAACGAAAATCTACTATAGGCTATGTGTTTACTCTTGCAGAAGGAGCTGTAAGTTGGGTTTCGAAACTGCAAACTGTTGTGGCTTTATCTACAACAGAAGCAGAATACATAGCGGCTACACAAGCTTGCAAAGAGGCTATCTGGATTCAAAGATTATTGGAGGAGCTCAGACACAAACAAGAAAAGATTCCTCTGTTTTGTGACAGTCAGAATGCCATGCACATTGCAAGGAATCCAGCTTTTCATTCCAGGACAAAGCACATTGGCATTTAATGTCACTTTGTTTGAGAAGTAGTAAAAGATGAAGGTGTGGACATGAAGAAAATTCACACAAAGGAGAACCTAGCAGATGCTTTAACCAAACCAATTAATACTGACAAGTTCCAATGGTGTAGATCCTTATATAGCCTAGCATAAACGTAAATAGCATGAAGAATTGACAAGAGAAGAAAAGAGAGATTTATCAAGTGTGAAGACATGATTAAAATCAAGTCTTCAAGTGGGAGAATGTTGAACAAATCAACAATTACATCTCACCAACCAGCCGCAATAGGAACAATGAAAAGGGCAGCCGCAATAGCAATAGTAAAAAAGGCAGCCGCAATAGCAATAGTGAAAAGAGCAGCCGCAATAGCAATAGTAAAAGGTAGTGTTTATACCACCTTTCAAGTTCTATAAATACGGATGGCTTCATCACTTGTTTTGCATCCCATTCTAAAATCCTCTTCCTTTCTAAGAGAGAATTCAAGCCTAGGAATTCCTCTTAGTATCTCACTTATTTTCTCCTAATTTGTTTAGAGAGAGTGTTTTCTCCTATTTCAAGAGAGAGAGGTTCATTTGTTCTCTCCTTGTATTTAGAGAGAAGTGAGTTGTAATCTCCTTTTCACAGTGAAATTCTTCACAGCCTTGTCTGTGGACGTAGCCTAAATTGGGTGAACCACGTTAAATCTTTTTTGACTTATCTTTTTTATTTTACCCAAATTTTCTCAACTCGTATTTTAGCTATGTGTGTTGTCGCTTCTGCAAAGTCGATCTCCTACCACCACCTTCGGAAAATCAACGCACCATTGAGTGCTTCCAATAGCTCTATCTAGGCATTGCTTGATGTCAGAGTTGACCTCCTATTTGTTGTGCCAAGTGAAAAAGCCTCGATCTACCCAAAGAAATAATTGAAAACATTCTCACCACCCGTGGAAAGGCCTCTGCCTCCAACTTTTTCCTTTTGGTTGATAACAACGTTTAAATCGCCCATGACTACCCAAGGACTATTGCAATTCATGATCCTGCTCGTCAGTTTGCCCCAAAACATTTTTTTCTCTGCTTTGAAAGGACCTTGTTTTGCACTTATGCATCTTCCATTTGAGTTAGAATGGTTGTCCTCTAGGCTTCTTATTTTAGCCCCTCACAAAATGTCTCCCTCTTTTTTTTTATCACAACACCAAAATAAAAAATTGGAAAAAATATCAGGTCTCTTCCCTTATTAACGCACACCAAATACCTTAATTATATTGCTTTTATATCAACATTAAGTAATGAAATAGTTTCACAAAAGAACTAAAAGAACTGATTTTACTTGTGTAATCCCAACATTTTAGTCGGTTAGGGTAGGGTAGGATCGGCTAATACGGAAACAAATGAGTTAAGGTACTAATTACGATTTTCCTGATCTCGAAAAAAAAAAAACGTTTTTCCTTATAATTTTTCTTTTTGAAAGAAAGTTTTTCCTTATATTTGAAGAAATAAATAAATACAAATAACAATTTCGTTGTATATATTTGCCTTTATTATGATCTCAAAAGAAGCACACAAACACAAATAATGAATACGTAAACAAAAAATTTTGAGAAGAAGATGCATGTATCATGTTCATAAGCTTTGTTACCACCGCTAAAAAAAAATTAGTGTCGAGAAATGTTAAGGTCAAACTGCTTGCAAAGTCGCTATATTACTTATAAAAGTGCTCCTTTTTTTTCTGTCATGGCCTTAGAAAGGTAGTTGGTGTAATTCCATTCTAGAAAGTAATTAGTTGCTAATAGGATCTGTTTCGGCTATGCGTAAACCGTCCTGCAGTAATTAGATTCTTCCTTGTACAATAACAAGACCAAATTAAGTTCACTAGAAAGAAAGAAGAAACCGCATCAAGAGCGATTATTTCCATTAATTTTGGTATTGATTGTGAACAACCCCGACGATTTCGAGATTTGTCAAGTGTAATTACGTGAGGCCATGTGGAGCATTAGAATTGTCTCATCTTGAGACCCCATGTACGACCTCTGGCTATCTTTCAGCTTGAATTACCACTACTAAGATAGTTCACATTTCACTAGTTTTATTTTATTTATTATTATTTATTTGTTTGTTTATTATTAGTATTGGTGACATGGATTCCTCTCTTTCTTCCAAGTGGAGGGTTCTACGTTTGAATTCTTTTTTCGGTCAAACTTTCTATCAATGTCTTGCTGTTTAGTTCAAATTTGATTTTATTTGATGCAACTCATAGACATGCACTATTGTTACTCTTACGAAAAACCCGGCCTAAATAGTATTTTCTAAATGATGAATAGCGAAGTCCCTTCGGGAATATCAAGTCACCAAGCCATTTCTAACATCAGATACACTTATTATTCATGACTGAACAAATTCACGGTTATACTTATCGGTCTAAGATGGTACAACTAGGGTTTACTTGTTAGAACTCCTTAACTTTTGGTTTCCGATTTTCAATAGGGAACAAAATCCTGGAGATTTTTCCAAAGTAACGCTGCTTAAAACAATAAAAAATAAAAAAAAANAAAAAAAGGGGGGAAAATAAAAAAAACGTCTCACACGTATTAGAATCCAACATTTTTCATTTTAACCCCTAAATTTTAAGTGTCAACAAAACCAAAAAGCAGATCTAATCGAACAAATGTAAATCAAATTCTTGGTATATTGATCATTATTGACAAATATGAAATGGGGATTAATTAAAAAAATTCAAAAAAGAAAAGTTACATGAATTATTAATGGGTTACCAGTTACGTATTTGTGATTTTCACCCAAGAAAAAACGGCGGGTGCCGGGGCCTTGGAGCAGATACCACCTGCTAGTAACAACTAAATTCAATAGCAAGAGACAAATTAATCCATTATGGTACATGAGAAACCAATCATCCCCATCTCCCGCCCTTCAAATGAATTAACAAATTTCACGGCTGCTTAACAAAGAACCTCAGGAGTCTGTAAATCCAATCTTCTCACATGCACACAGAAATGTTTTGAATTGTACCAAAACAAGTATTACTCCCCAACTGAAAAAAAACCTAGAATGTTCACATTAGCTACGGAGAAATGCAACTGTGGCAACCCGTGATCCTACAGAACCACCAAACTCAAAAGTCGGATAGGAGCGAACATGACTAAGATACCGAAATGGAACGGCAACCCCGCTCACTTCCTGGTCCTTGTTGGGTTCTTCAACTTCCTGGGAGCTTCCGGTGCTTCTTTTGTTAAAACTTTCCACTTCTTCCACCAATTCGTCTTTTGTACTGTTGCAGGATGTGATCACCTACCATCACCACCAATGTAAATCTTTGAAATAAACTCACTTTTGGTCCAAAAATTAAGATCAAAACAACAGATTTCCCACTTCCCTTAATAAGAAAATAGTTCTCCTTGTGAAGTAAAGTGTATATGTCTCTCTCTCCCTCTCTCTCTCGCTCTAATTGCCATACAAGTAACAGTAACGAGGGTCTAATTGCAGTCACAACTACTAAACAAAGTACATATACTTACCAATATTCCACCCTGCGCCACTAATCTTGAAACTGAATCCCAGTACATCATCCTGTAGATGAGAAAATACAAACTCTGTCGGTGCTCAATTTAGTTTTTTCACTATTTAATGTTAATGTGATTAGAAAAGTTAATCATTTATTTCTTGAGAGTTGAGAAGCCCAAAATTCCTCAAGATGTGAACATCATATTACTTAAATTGTGCCAAATGCCATTAAACGTTCAAAAACGAAAAAGCCAGGATTTTCCAAGCAGAGAATCAGTGGCAACTTGCATGACTCAAGCTTCTTTTTTTACTTTTCAGTATTGGAGGATGATGATTTTCATTACCTTTTGATAGGCCCATCTGGATGCAATCCAATGGCATCTAAGGTTCCTTTGTCCAGGACAAGTTGAAATTGCCGGTCCAGCTTTGTGTCAAGAACGTCATCAACCTTAAACATATTAAACAATTGACACACAATTAAATTCTTGAAAAACTTAGAAGTTACAGCAAAAGAAACAGCAAAACAACAACCAATTAAACAAGGTATGATTTCGAAGACAAGTACATAAATCCTAAACAAACAAATATGAAAATTCAACTTCCTAGACAGAATAGCTTCTGCAGTGTCTATCAATACAGCTTCAACTAATTGGGAAGGATAAACAAACAAATGACCTATAAGTGAATGAAGAACAAGGAGGCCACAAAAAATCGGTCCTTGGATTCCTGAATAAGAGAATCTAATTCCTGAGGCCCTCTCAGGAATCCCATTCCCAATTTCCCATTCAGAAGAATAGCTACGCATATTCTATTTTACAAAAATACCCTGGTAAAAAGGTAATAAAGGGAAAACCTCAAAACAATATATGATGTCTACATAATATGAACTCTTAGAACTATTAAATAAAGTGCTTGAATGTCAATGACTAGATTAATTTAGTAAACATGTTTAGAAACCACTTTTCTCTTTGGTTTACAAATAAATTGTTACCAAAATTTTTGAAAAGATTTTTCTATCTCCATTCTCTTAGTCAACTCTAAAAACCAAAAACATAATACATTCTAAAACATGAACAAACACATGCAAACATACATAAGGCATGTATAAACACAAGCACACATGTATATGCAGGACGTACATGGACACATGCATAACACACATAACACTGTATATCCAGTTACATGCATAGCTACATACACATACTGACATAAATTTATAAGGTTTTACTAAAAACTTTCATGAAAAATTGTTGGATTTGTATTTTCTAGACTATGTTTTGGACTGAGTGTATTATATTAATTATTTTATACATGTAAATCAACTTTTCTGCTGGGACTAGTGAATCAACTAGGCGTCCAGTAATGTATTTTGTTGTTATAAATTACAAACTATAAGAAAAGAAGGAACCAAATTTTATTCTTGCAATAATTAATCTCCATGATATATGGGCATACATTTAAACACCAGATTGCAAGCAGTTAAACTGTTATTAGTTATAGACATCAAGAGCCCCATAATTGTTGGTTTAACTCAAGCAGGGAAAAGAGTAACTCCTTATAAACTATTAACACTACTTAAATCATTAATTAAATTTCTTTAGAAAACCAAAAGCCAGTGCGGATATTGGCACTCTAGTCACCAAATCAAAGTCCGTCTAATCTTCTGCACAAAAAGATAGTCTTTTGACAAATCTAACAAAGTCTAGAATATCAGTTTTCACTTAAAGTGTTCACTCTTTTTTACCATTCAAAACCCAAATGAAAGTCCAAAACCTCAGTTCTGGGATCCACTTTAGTTTCCATATTGAGGGGAAAAAAAAGACACAAAAAAAAAAAAATGTAAATCCAATTAAAAAC
Source organism: Trema orientale (assembly GCA_002914845.1). NCBI lineage: Eukaryota > Viridiplantae > Streptophyta > Magnoliopsida > Rosales > Cannabaceae > Trema > Trema orientale. The sequence continues at coordinate 52,855 of JXTC01000385.1, read as the reverse complement.
TAAGGCATAATACAAAACTCAAGGGTAAAAACCATGTCAATGAAAAAGTCATGTTAGTTCCATCAGATGGAATCCATCGGATATCAAAATTAAAAAGACAAAGAGTCAGAACTTCTGCACAACATCACCAAAAAAAAAAAAAAGCACTACAGAAGAAAGATGTTTCATTTTATTGGGGTGCTGGACCACTTCAAGGCATAAATTAATATCATATGATAAGAGATAGGATAAAACCCAACATGAAAAGAGCAGAGCTTATAGTTGCATGATGTTAGAAGTTTGATCATACCAAGAAGTTAATATTAACAAATCCATCACGCTGAGCAAGTCTTTGAGCAAGGTCAATTGCTCCTTCACTATAATCAGTTCCTGTTAAATCGGAAAACCTGAACCAAAATACCAAGAGTTTTACTCATAGTGGTAGTTTCAATATTTAGAAGACAAATAGAAACTTAAACCTCAAGAGAGTTCTTTTAACAAAAGACTAAAACCACAAACTCAGAAAACCAACAAAATGAGTGGAGAAGGACAAGAACTTTCCTTCAGTTGGTAATTACTTTGTTTTAGTATTCCAGCCAAAAGAGAGAGGGAAAAAAAAGAGGAACAGGCACTTGGATTTAAAAAGTTGTACGTAATGTTCTGATGTCCTGTTTGAATCTTTTTAACCTTCTCAACTGCTACAATCATCCTCGAATACATACGAGCGAGGTTCTAACACATTTATCTCTTATGACAATGAGCTATTTGGAAAAAGTATCTTCAAAGCCAGACCATGCTTACCAGAAAAAATAATGTGAGGTGGGAACATGGTGAAACAGCTATTTTGAAAACTGATGTTCAGCAACAATTTCACTGATAATTTCCTAATTATTACATAACCACAGCATCAAGGAAATCCAATACTCATAACTTATGCACACTAAAAGAGTTACAAACATAACTTCATTAATAAAATGAAAACATTACAAACTAGACAGAGGCTAAGATGTCCTCTATAATAAATTGCAATTTATATGTACAACAAGCATTAAAGGAAAAGCTAGAATTAAGAAGCATCATCTCCAACACTAAGCAATCTCGGTTTCAATTATAATAAGTATCTTTCAAATTTGGTTAGGATGGTAATTGAGTTTCCTTGTAATGCCAGTTTTAACAATTCCTAACGTGGACAGTTTTTACTATTTTAGCCATCAGTCAGCATACTCAGCACTAATTGACTAAACCCTGTACGTCGAATAATTTATAAATTAACTCTTATCATAAAACAAATGCTTCCACACAAACGTATGCATGTACAAGTTTTTGCTTGTTCATCTTCCTTTTCACCAGTTCAACCGAAAAGTGCAAATATTATACCTTAAACATATTATGTTCCCATAAGGAGCTAGCAGAGTGGTTCACCTATGAGCACACGCAAGATTCCTTACATAAAAACACCACTAAATTTTCGACCAGCACCTAAGCAAACCCCAGCTACTCCCTCCTGAATTTTTTCCACGAGTAATATCTAATTTCTCCACGTAATAGTTTTCTGGTTTTCAGGCAAAAGACTTAGACAACAACCCTCAACCTTTGCAGATTAACACAAAATAACACTGACCCAGATGTCGGGAAAAAAATTCCAGCATATTGTAAAGCATACCCTTGCTTGGAGAGTTCTTGAAGTAGCAAACCATTGCCAGTCCCAATGTCAAGAACACTCCAAGAAGAAATACATTTATCACCATCTTCAACAGGCTCGGATTTAACACCATCAACATGATTTGGAAGCTGACCTTGAGAAATATCAATGCACAAGCTTTTGGTCCAAGAAGCAACAACTTCCATGACATCAGTTCCAAACCTGTAGAACAGAAAGGAAAAAGTCAACGTATTCTAAGTTTCCACATAATTAGGTGATGACAACTAATTAAATTTCTTAAAAAATAAAAGACCATAACATTCCCGCATGTCTATCATCACATCTTCTCCTTAGGAGAAAGGTAAAAGACTTCCTATGAAGCATTTTTGGTTAGGGAAATGTCTCCATTTTTCTAAAGTGAGTACTCTGACTTAAAGAAACATAGAAAAAAGAACAAGCAAAACTTGGATCATTACCAGACTTCACCAGAATGGCCATGTTCACGGAAATTCGCCAACTCATCCGCGTATGCAGAATCCCAATAACTCTGAAGACCTAACATTGAATTCACCGCTTCAGAATCTGGTTCATCCTTGTCAGAACTGCACCAAAAAAATAAAAGTAAAAACAAAAAAAATAGAAACATAGCTTAAAAACCAGATGAATACGTCCAACCACCTAAAGTAAGGAGAACATTATGTTATGTTTCCCAATATTCATTCACCTACCTATGCAGAAAGTTCCAAGCATACATCGAAATTTCAACAACAGAACTACACATTACGTCTCTAAAACTAAGTTAAACAAGGGATTAGATAATTCAAACCCTAAACCCAATCCATGTTCTCAACCCTAACACGCAGATTGTTCAAAAATTTTCCACCTAACCTACGTTTCGTTCTTTCTTTCCAACGTTTTCTCGGAAGCCAAACAAGCAGCAAAGGTAAGATCGAAACCTGTAATCAGAGGCGGCGCGGAAGTTACCGGCGGAAAGAGCCTCGGCGGCGTCGGCATGGCGCTGGTCGTCATCCAGAGTGCTTCCGTACTCGCTCTTGATGGACCAGGAGTCGGCAGCGATGGAGCGGTCGTCGTCGGAAACGAGATCGGCGGTGGGAGGAGTTGCTCGGGTCTGCTGGGAGAGGTCGGAGTCCTCCGGCTGCAATCGGATTCCGGCCATTATACAAGGTTTTAGGAGGGAGGGAAGGAAGGAGGAGATCTCAGTCTCAGAGACGGTGGGTGGGTGGGCCGTTTTCCGGGTCTGGTTTACGGATTTGGATCAAGTCTTTGTATATGTTTCTGGAGCCTCGAGTCCATAAAAGAGGTTGACAATTTAGAATTACATGGGTACCCTTACTTGACAGCCTAAGAACAAAATATCGTACAATTAGTTACGTTTACATTAATACATTTAAATAAGAAACTAAGGTATTTAATACGACATATCGAACAGGAACATATAATTTATTACATTTCATTGACAATTTCTCTTACAATTCTCTTTGGGCGCTTATTAACGGATCTCTTCTAAAATTGTAAAAACCTATGCTTGGACAAGTTATCTATCCCGTGTAATTAACGGACAAGTTAGGCTGTGACGATTTGGTTCTTTAGGCTTTCTCTAAGGTTTTGTCGTTGGGTCTTGGCCTATCCTATCATAGTGCCATTTCTGAATGATAAATCGGTGTTTTTATTAATGAATTGAGAGTAATTTCTCAAAGAACCAAAGAGAAATTACTCTCAATTTTAATGAATTATAATCTGATCTGTTTTTGTTAAGCTAATGGCTATTTAAATATATAAGGTGTAACACCACTGGTCCTCACCCAAAAGTGCTAGCTTAAAGGTACTTTTGAGCTCATGGACCATCACTTAAATACCCATGATCTTCCTAGAACATAGCCGATGTGGACTTGGGGCGTTACAATCTCCCCCCGTTAAAGGCCTAGCGTCCTCGCTAGGAGGTCCACATTCAATAGCCCACATATAACCCCTATGGGCGGGGTCCACATTCACCACGATTCCAACCCGTGGCAGCCTTCCAAGGCCCACACAGGTATGGACTGGGTCGGTTCTGAATACTAAATGTAACACCACTGGTCCTCACCCAAAAGTGCTAGCTTGAAGGTACTTTTGGACTCATGGACCATCACTTAAATACGCATAATCTTCTCAGAACATACCCGATGTGAGACTTGGGGCGTTACATAAGGACTACGAAAATTGAACTCCTACACTTACCTTAAATCACGCCTAAATAAAATAGGAAAGTATCTAACTTGGCATGCAAGCCTTACAACTCAGCAATAACACTTATAACAAATAAATAAGAAAAATAATTTAGCTAAACTACGGCCAATCATTCTCTTTGATGAGTTAGAAATGGGTAAGTAACCCAAATTAGGAAACTATTCACGCATCCTTGAGCTGATCCCTTTAGAGAGCCTTTTCTAAATTATTCCAAAGCTTAATTCATGGAAATCCAACCTTGTGGACCATGTATATATTGGGAATATGCCCTAGAAAGCAGTTTCTTTGTTTGGCATTTTAAACAATGTTTATTAGATTTAAGTATTATCTATTTCTTGTTAATAAATTCCATATTATGTCCCAATTATATACATGTAATGTTTAGATTTTCTATTATGCAAACGTCTAAAAGTTTTCATGACCAATAATGAGTAATAAAAAATTATTCGTGTAAAGTGTTCATATATGGGAGACTAAATTATTTATTTCATTATGTCTAAATAAAGAATTTCCATTCTGAAAATAAAGATGGAATACTTTATTTTGCTGTAGAATGTAGTATTGTCTATTTCAACGGGATTGATGAAGTCTCCAATCATCGAAGTGTCTAAATTCGGATAGAAACACTAGTGCATTATAAGAAAGTTATAAGTGTATTGTACTGGACCAAGTGAAAATAGAATTTGAGGTTAAGTGTCGTAACTCAATATTCTATCTTTCACTAATCTAGCACTATTACAAGATTACCTTAATCCTAATGATTGTCAGACTTGCTTTCATGAGTTTTATCTTTTTGACTTACTAAATGACTAGTTCCGATTATATGGTTCGAACTCCGGTATCTTAGAAGATAAAATTCGTGAATTAACGAGAACGCCCTTCATGATTTGAACACCATACATATAATGTCATTTTGAGTTTTTTCAATGACTTAGATAATAAAAAACCAGGCGCCAGGTATTCACTTTGTGAATTTGACTGTGTTTGCATGGGCAGTTATAAACACCGTAGTCAATTATTATTCATTAGATGAAAAATGGCAACTCAAAGGTATATATGTACTAGAAGGGTAATATGGTAATTTTATCTCACTAATACGGCATTGCATTGGGGGTATATCTGTAGGTATAATATATGCTAAATGGATCAAGTTATTTAAAGTGTTAATTAGTTTCACAGAAAATTTATGACATTTAGTCTAAAAGTGTAATATTGGGCCTATAGTGGAGTGCCCCAATATTAATGGACAAGGCCCAATCATAATTAAGAGTTAGTTATGATTATGGGTTGTTGGTCCTTTAGAGCTTAGACTATTTGGATCCATAAGGTCCCCCTGTCTAGCTCACATATAGCCTAATACTAAGTGAATGGTCAGTTGAGCCCAACAAGTCCATTAGGGTTTATATCACTCTAATACTTAAGAGTTCTTCTAAGCTTTTGTACAATTCCACACGCTACTCTTAGTCACAATGACTGCAGAAAATGTGAAACAGAGAGAAAAAGAGAGAGTGAGAGAGTCGAGCCACCGCGGGAGGAATCCTAAGCTCGTTCATGGCCGCCGAGGGAGAGATACCCATGGCCGTAGACGTACAGTGAAGGAGAAGGAAGAGCATCTTCCAGATTATCCGCTCATCTCTCGTTGGGAATCAAGAAGGTGCCCACACATCAGATTATTCAAAGGGCTCCAGAAAATAGACGGGAAGGCTCAATGGTTGTGAAGCGCTTCTTGGTTTTATCTAAACTAAGATCCATGAATTGATTTATGTTAGATCAACAATCCTACATTTTTGTTTTATAAAGTTTCAAGAAAAATTTTAAAATACCTATTCCGCTGCGTTCTTGATTTGTTTACAAAACTGCGGAAATCGTTTTCGGAAAAATCGTTTTTCGAAATTTATTTTTCGGATTTTCCAGTAGTATAACATCATCCTTTGGCCTCCAAGAATTCACCTCAACCCAAATACTTTGAATCAGCCCATTGAGAGACTCCTTGAACCTTTTAGCTCGAGCTCTTGTAACCAATCCAATTAGAACTTGAATTGGCTCCTTTGTAACCGTACCTTGATTTTCATCACAATACATTAACTGGAGTGATAATTAGTATTCAGGTAGATCGGTTCCAGATCCTTCAATATCCTTAAAATATTGGCCGAAAGCAATTGTGGCAGAAGAAAACCCTTGTTGTTGATGTTGTTTCTGAGCTCTATTTTGTAAAATTATTGCTTATTCAGCTCGCACATACTCATGTAGGTTTGGATCAGCGACGAATTTAAGTATCAAAATAAAGTTCTGATTTCTTCTCTCCTTACTTTATAGGCCAAATGTTGTCACTGGATATCCATTTGTGCATACCTTTTCAAGTTGATCTTCTCTAACATTTCCAAAAGTCGTTGATTATCTTTTTTGATAATGTCCAGGGCAAACGTCATCTGTTCGCAATTTTTCTTTTTAATTTGGCTTTCTTCACCCCCAACAATTCGTTGAGATGAAGTACCACTAAAATCGTCACCCTCAAAATTAAGAGATAATGATGACATCCTAGGAGATGTTGATATAGGAGAGTCAAGAGTTGGATTATCTTATCATGAAGTACCACTAAAATCGTCACCCTCCAACGTATCTAAATGCAAACTAGACTTAGTGAAGAGTTGATGATAAGAATCTTATCATCTTTATACCATGCATCTAGATAAGAAAATCTAGACAACTCAAACTAAACCGTTGGATGAATTTCAGTATCATCTATAATCATCAGACTGGATTGGAGACTTAGATAAGTTCATTGATTTGCTATAAATAGTATACTACATTATGATATGACTTAGAATCCTTAATTATTGTTTAAAGAACACATTTTCTCTTTTTGTCTACCTTTACAAAACAAACTTAGTCTTTAACTTCATATCGAAAATGAATTTCAATGTTGGAGATCTATCTTTTTTATCATATTCCACTTCCTCTTCGGATGAAGATGATGATTCAGTAATGATGAATAACCTAGAAGGGATTAATGCATCAAAAAAGGGATACATTGGGCGATCGCTAAGAATAACATGATCATCAACCAATATGTCAATCAACAAAACAGTCATGGGATCTATGGTGGCTTGATTCCTAGTCATATAGTTATCCAGCGTGACTAGGAAACCGCAGATCGTAATTTGTTCTATGACAATTTTCCTGAGAATCCACACTATAATAATGCCATATTTCGCTGATAATATCGAATATCCTGAAGTTTTTTTTCCTTCATATTGTTGATGTGGTCCAAGTTCATGACAATTACTTCCTGTAACGAAGTGATGGACGTGGTAGACTGGGATTATCAACTTCATAAAAAGTAACAAATGTGTTTCAGATGTTGACATATGATATACTGTTGGTTAGAATGTGCGACTATAAATTGTACTCACACACTCCTGTGCAAGTACACACGGTCATAAGTAATATAGATTTAGGAGTTACAATATCGAAACCACGAGAATTGATTACTAAATCTAAGCTAAATATTAAAATTGGTTAATCCTAACTTTATTCAAACAATAAAAATATAGATTTTAGAGAAATAAAATAAAGGAAACTAAACTATTATGCAAATGAATAAAAGTTAAATCAATAAGAAAAATATCTAGGTTTACTAATTCCCCATTCATTCTCTTATCATGTTATTTCACAATTTTTCTCTTAAATTAATTAATCCACTAGAGTTGTCAACCGAGAATCTAATGTAACCAAGGAGCTTTTTCTAAGTACAAATTGGATCTACCTAGACAAAATAACATATTACCTCTAATATGAATTGAAATAAGTACACTAAGATTAAGATCTCAAAAATGTTTGCACAAGTTACATAGGTATATTCCTATCCTATGTAAACTTACCACAATCTAAGTCCAAATTTCTATTCCCTCTTCCAAGCTCGTAGAAATTTCACTCAACAATCTATTTAGTGATCAATTAAATAGAAGCAATATGTATAAGATAAAGTAAATAACTTAACAATAGATTTTATTAATGAAAGAGGAATATATAAGTAAATATAAGATACTAAGTTGGTTCATAAAGTAAAACTAGACAAAAAAGAATTTAGTTCATAGTATAAATTGAGAACAATAGCATTTTAATACATTGAATTCAAGAAATATAAAATATTAAAGAGAAAAGAGTTTTAGAATTCTCTCTCTTTGAAGAGCTTAAAGGTATTCATGGAGGTTATCAATCTTCTCCTCCAAACTCTGTTCTTGCTCTCTTGAATCCTCTAGGATTTGCTCTCAATTATACTACTCTCTAAATATGAAAAATACAAAGAAAAACTATAAGAAAATGAAGAGAAAAAGCTAAGAACAAACTATGATATTGATGATGTGGAGAAAATCAAGAAATGGAGTTGGTTGGAGCATATCTTCATCTTCTTCCTCACCTTCTTCTTCTCCTTCCATGGCTGCCTCCCTCTCTCTCTATCCCAACATGCCTCTTACGCCCTAAAGACAGGGTTTCAAATAAGTGACTCTTACAAACTTAAGGCAGGTCGAATCTAGACCTTTGGATCATTAAAAAGTTGATCTTGAGTCTAGTGCCACTTTTCTACTGGACTAGTTTCCCATGTACACTATTTCTTCGTTTTAGCTCCGATTTGCCTCATTTTCATAAAGTTACGTCCGTATCAGATTCAACTTTAATCTTAATTATTTGATAAGCCATTTTTGGCGTAAATGCGCCTCTTTTTGCATCAAACGTCCTTGTTTCATTCTCCTATCAATACAAACAAACACAATATCAAAACAACAAGAAAAATAGTTGAAACAACTTAATTTAGACAAGAATATAGCAAAACTTAACGCATAATAGCACTAGATAACTCTATTTTTTATGGAGTTATCACACCTTCAAACTTAAGATTTTACTACTACTCGAGTAAAAGAAAATGAAAAATACCTAAAAACATACAAGAGATAATGTACTGACACTGATGGTTTCTAATTGGTTCCTCAATGCTCACAGAATAACATAACTTAAAGAAAAATGTAAATATTGGCTAGGTATTAAGAGCAACTCAAAAGCACGTCCCATTTCAGATTGAATTTTCCGTGGGTATGTGTATATCATTGTGTGAAATCTGGATAAGTTTATGTAAACATATATTGAGCACAAAATCTCAAAGGTAAAAATCAAGTTCCATAAGTTTGCTTTTCAAATCTATCTATACTAATGTAGATAAACACAATACCAAGGATCAAAAAGTGTTTATTAAGGTTGTAATGTTGACTTAGGTGTTGGCACCGACTCTTTGGATTGCTCAACATACCAAAATAAAAAGAATCACTTGGGTTATTTCCCAAGAAGCGCTTGAGTTAAAGTCTTGGCTTGACTTTTCACTTGTGGTTTATCCACAAGTTGAGACCAATTGAGGTCTACCAATAATCTCATCAATTGACTATTCCAATGCATGGATGTGATCTTTTAGGCTTCTATCCTAAGAATACAACACCTCATATCTATAATTAGGAGAGAAAAAATGATAAGAATGAGTAACCAAGGGTCTACTTATTGAAACTTGTTGATTTAGCAGTTGTGGACAAGAAAATTCTTCTTCAAGGTCTTCAATTCAAAGCTTTCGAATCTTTTGACATTTCGTCATTGACAAGGAGGTAGACACAAAGATATTATTGCCTCGCTTTTAGACTCCATTAACTTACGTATTGTTTCAATGCATGCTAGTGATGCCTTAGTCTTTGCACTTAGACATTTTGCTCATTCCTCCATGGCATAGTCAAAAGTTTATTAATTTTTCTTTTCATTTTTCTCGGGCCATCGGTTGGAGAATTGATTGACCGACACTATAAACTAGGTGAATTATTGTTTGACTCATCCTCAGTTTCTTCAACATCGATATGTATTCCTTTACTAAGAAACTCTCTCTCTCTTGTTGATCAGTTTCGTCATCAGAAAGACAATGAGTAGAAGAATAATACATCTGACAGGTGGCAGTGGTGTTATTAAATATTTTTCCTAGTAAATCATAATAAGGCAATCCTTTCTTGTGGAATTTTTTGGTACCTCGATTTACCTATAAGATATGGACAAATTTAATTGAGTTAAAAAAAAAAGTTGCATGTGTGCAAATAACTAGAACTATGTAATGAATCCCCATACCTTCAAATTTGACTCTCATACTTCCTCACTAGTAGTCCCAGTCTGAGGATCCCATCCCATACTACTGTTTTGCAAAAGTTGAGAAAATTCATGATGTGCTATTCACAGGCATTCAATTTAGATCTCAATTTCGTCTATTATGTGCCTTTTTTCAAATTTATTGAATAGTTACTCTACAATATTTTGCCATGTTTTTCTATCAGAAGATGTAGTTTGCAACCTTTTTTGGCCTCTTCATAAAACAAACCAATAAAAAGACTTCCATTCTCTAGAGGCTATAACTTATATTCATCATTGTCATCAGCATTTGTGGTCGTCTAATATTATCACAAACAATAAAAACTTATTTCTATAAATTCATCATCAATAGATAAAACACACATACACTCTATATAAATAAAGATCTAACCTTTGTTTTCACAAGAACAAGCGAAGAAAAAGAACTGACCTTTGAACTATTTGATTCCCAGGAGGCGGTTTGTGTTCTTCTCCAGATTGGACTAGACTCTCTAGTGGTTGTGGCTATTGCTCATTTGTGAGCATAGTATTTGTCCTATTTATTGAGCATAAACAAAAAAGGAACCCACCTTTAAGTAAATATCCTCAATCCTCTCCTATTAGCTCAAAAGTTTTCTCATGTGCCTGTGTATCTTTTCTACGATCAGGCTTTGAGTAAAGACCAGTGCTAGGTGTTATGACAAGCCATTTTGATCCTATATAGTACAAGAGACCTTTTTTATTTCAAATTATACTTCTTTCAATCTGTAATAATACCTTTTCTTAAAACAAAACTAAACAAATATTTAAGTTGAAAAAATCATATGCTTATAAAAATATGAATAAGCTCCATATAGATAGAGTTAAAGTTCAGTTTAATAATGTCTAGAAACAAAAATTAGGGCATAGAAGGTTAATCTTTTGTCATTAAAACTAAAATAGAAGATATCATATAGTAAGTACATTGGGATGAGAGACATGGAAAAAAATGTGGTTTACAATATTAAAACATGGGGGATTAAGATAAATAAAAATCATTAGAGAGCCACCCAATTGCCAGTTTTCTTTTATAATCAGTATATGATAAGTAGAAAATTATTAAACAATTGTTTTTATCTTTTTCTTTTCCCAATATTTTGAAATATGAATGTGTCAATTACCTTAATGTAAATATGATCATCAGGATCTGGGATCAAGTTCAGAGTCTTTCGACATTTCATCATTGATGAGGAGTTAGACATAGAAAATATTATTGCCTTGCTTTTAGACTCCATTAACTTACGTATTGTTTCAGTACATACAAGTGATATCTAAGTCTTTGCACTTAGACACTTTGCCCATTCCTCCAAGGCATAATCAAAAGTTGACTGACTTTTCTTTCCATTTTTCTTTGGCCATCGGTTGTAGTTTGACCAACACTATAAACTAGGTGGATCATTGTTTGCCTCGTCCTTAATTTCTTCAATATCGACGTGTATGTCTTTACTAAAAAACTCTTTCTGTTGTTGACGTTCAGTTTCATCATCACAAAGATAATGAGTAGAAGAATAATACATCTAACATGTGGCAGTGGTGTTATTAAGACAGTGACAAATTTAATTGAATTTAAAAAAAAAAGTTGCATGTGTACAAATAACTGAACTATGTAATAGATCCTGACACTATTAAATATGACTCTCATACTTTCTCACTAATAGTCACAGTCCCAGTCTGAGGTCTAATCCCATACTAGTGTTTTGCAAAAGTTAAGAAAATTCACGATATGCTATTCTCAGGGAATTCAATTTAGATTTCAATTTCGTCTAAATTGTACTTTTTTCCAAATTTATTGAATAGGTTCTCCTTAACTTGCCATGTTTTTCTATCTGGGGATATAGTTTACAACCTTGTTTTGGCATCTTTATATGACAGACTAATAAAAAAGCTTTCATTCTCAGGAGGCTATAACTTATATTCATCATTATCATCAACATTTGTGATCATCTAATATCATCACAAATAATAAAAACTTATTTCTGCAAGTTCATCGTCAATATATAAAATGCACATATACTCTATATAAACAAAGATCTGACCTTTGTTTTCACAAGAACAAGGGAAGAACAAGAATTGACCTTTGAACTATCTAATTCCTAAGAGGTGGCTTGTGTTCTTCTCCGGATTGGGCTGGACTCTCTAGTGATTATGGCTATTGCTCATTTGTGAGCTTAGTATTTGTCCTATTTATTGAGCATAAGATAAGTAGAAAATTAGTAAACAAATGTTTTTATCTTTTTCTTTTCCCAATGTTATTAAACAAATTATTAAACAAAATGTGGGGGATTGCCATAAATAGAAACTTATTAGAAAGCCACCCAATTATTGGTTTTCTTTTATAATTAATATAAGATAAGTAGAAAATTATTAAACAAATATTTTTATCTTTTTCTTTTCCCAATGTACTAAAACCGAAATATGTCAATTGCCTTAATGTAAATTTGATCATCAAGATTTGGGATTAAGTCCAGAATCTTTCAACATTTCGTTATTGATGAGGAGTTAGACACAAAATATTATTGCCTCACTTTCAGACTCAATTAACTTACGTATTGTTTCAGTGCATACAAGTGATGTCTCTGTCTTTGCACTTAGATACTTGCCCATTCCTCCATGGCATAGTCAAAAATTGACTGACTTTTCTTTCCATTTTTCTTGGGACATTGGTTAGAGAATTGATTGACAAATGTTGTAAACTAGGTTGATCATTGTTTGACTCGTCCTCAGTCTTATCAACATCGACATGTATGCCATAACCAAGAAACTCTCTCTCTTGTTGACGTTCAGTTTCATCGTCAGAAAGTCAATGAGTATAGGAATAATTCATCTGATAGGTTGCAATGGTGTTGTTAAATATTAGTCTTAATAAATCATAATGAGACAAGTCCTTTCTTGTGGAACTTTTTGGCACCTCGATTACCTATATGACAAGGACAAATTTAATTGAGTTAAAAAAAGAAAAAAGTTGCATGTTTGCAAATAACCAAACTATATAATGATTCTTCATACCTTTAAATATGATCACATGCTTCCTCACTGGTAGTCACAGTCCCGGTCTGAGGGTCCCATCCCATACTAGTGTTTTGCAAAGGTTGAAAAAATTTATGATATGCTATTCTCAGGGGATTCAATTTAGATTTCAATTTCATCTATTTTGTACTTTTTTTTCCAGTTTATTGAATAGTTCCTCCTCAACTATTTGCCATATTTTTCTATCAAGGGATGTAGTTTGCAATCCATTTTTGGCCTATTCATATAACATACCAATAAAAAAGCTTTCATTCTCAGGAGGCTATAACTTATATTCATCATTATCATCGGCATTTGTGGTTATCTAATATCATCAGAAGCAATAAAAACTTATTTCTACTAGTTCACCATCAATATATAAAATGCACATACACTTTATATAGACAAAGAATCCAAAAATGGATAGTAAAAAAAATTAGATAAGTGGTAGCCACACATTTGATCATACGAGTACTAAGAAATGCCACTTCTTATTCATGGAATATTAAATACTACTGAAGATTCATTGTTAATTAGTTTTTTTTTGGGCCTACTAAAGATAGCAACTTTGGAAAGAATACTGTTATGCACAAGAAAAAGGACTTTATTGGTCGTTCGAATTCAGTTTGAAGTATAATTTGAAGCAAGGCTTTACACCAATGCAAAACCCTCAATCAGATGTGTTCTTAATAATAACTGATATAATCAAATAAAGAAATACTAAGGAACTCTACACAAACACACAAATACAAAAGCACATAAGACATGGCTAAATCCAAGAGTCCATGGAAGAGAAATTAATATTAATAATGAAAGATAAGATTTGTAGTAGTTTAATAAATAATAAAGATTTTATTTGTATTTATTCTCAAATGTTGATTTCCTAAATTGACTTAGCATTTGAATAAGTTTGCAAAATCTTCATGAACCCCGAATATTTCACCAAAGAATAGTAATGTGCCAACCAAATTGGGATCTAGGGCTAAAACCAAGAAAGAAAAATTACTAGAAACTAAGAAAACAAAATGATAATTTAATTATAAAATTTTCACCAAGAAAAACAAAGAGAAATTCCTAGAAATACATCAATTTATAGAAAATGCACAACAAAACACCCAAACATAGATTTGTGGGATTTACTGTACTTATCAAATTGGGATTTAAGGTTAGAAAATGCGGAGAAAATTCGAATTGATAAGAATTATCCTGCGATTTGTGGTAGCAAACATATGAGAGTGCTAATGACTTTTAGAGATTTGTGAGAGGGCTAGAAAAAATGCAAGATAAGAGAAAGAAGAAAGAAGAAAAAAAGAAAACAGAGCAGAAAAAGATTATTTCCCATTTTCTACTTTCATGATTTTTTTTCCTATTAATTTTCAAAATTTTCAACTTAAAAATGGACTACCAAACGCATTTATTGCACTTTTTTTTTTTGGTCAATTTTCAAAATATAAAACTGGATTTAAATCTAGTACCAAATGGGCCTTAAACTTTAGTCTTACATATAATGCACATGGATATATGTTAGACATATGTTCATATATTTACCAGCTTATTAAGGCTAGCATGTGTGCTAGTCAATGACTGATATATGTACTAGTCCATATGGTTGGTTCATATCTGTATTGTCATATTAGTTGTATTGGGACTAACGTAGGTTTTTGTAAAAACTGATATTTAGTCCTGTCTGTGTATTTAGCAAGCACGTGGTTAAGTACTAGTATTTGTACTTGTATATGACTAGTCTACACGCTAGTCATAGATTCGTAAATGCAAACGTTTGTCTGCTTTTAAAACTGATATTTGTCTATTTAGTTTTTGCTATAAACAGGCTTTTGTTAGTGTACATATAGCTATTATGTACCATTTGTTACTCTAACATAGGTTGTTAATTTTCTTGATAACTGTACAAGTATATTTGAGATAATTGAGTATGATATTAATTAAATGATTGATAACTGTATAATTAAATTTGAGAAAATATGTGATTATTATTTTCTATTATCTTTATAATTATTTTAGTCCTTAAGATGGTATTATAAATTAGTTGATTGTCATTACTCTAACATGTTTATTAAAAATTTATATTGCCTACCGTTTGGGGAGTTTATTGTCTCCTTTTAGTAGGAGTATATCGTCTCTCATTTGTGGAATAAGTATAAAAGAAAAGGAAAAATGATGATCGAAGGAGGGAGAATGTAAATCTCCCCATTCGGTAAGATGCTACGACTTACATGCACATGATAAGCAAAGAACGAATATGGTATTCTATTCGCAAACTCAACAATAATACTCACGATGGATTTGTGATTTATGTTGGGAGTATTGATGTATTGGTTTGGGATACTCATTTAGGTCAGGAATGTTGACCCAAAAAAGCTCTAGTTTTTTAGAGTCAGGTATATTGATAGTGTTTGTTTATTATTGAATGCATTTAATTTTTTTTCTTCATTTTTTCCTAACATCGTAGTTAATTAGTTTCTTTAGGATTGGCTAAGATTGTTATAGGATTAGAGAATTAGTTTATTTATTAGAGAACTTTTTTCTTCTAATTTAATTTGTGGGCACGTCTACAGTAGGGGCGTCCCTACGTAAGGCCCTGTTTACACACCATTTGATGAGAATCTGTGTATAAATAGATTCCCCACAGATTCCCATCAAACGGTGTATAAACAGGGACCTTACGTAGGGGTGCCCCTACTATAGCCGCCTCCTTAATTTGTTATTGTAAAACTTTATTTATTATAATAACAAATTTGTTTCATAAAAAAAAACTACTGTATTTTTCTATTTTTTCCTCTAAAAATTCCATACAAGTCCTAATTTTCATAAAAAACTTAGGGATTTTTCGGGTTTTACCATTAGAAACAGAAAAAAATTATAAAAGTATGGTATTGGAAAAATAATTCATTCCATACCGTATACAATTAGTATTTTGAAAAAGTTGAGTCAAAAACACGGTGGCACTATAGTAAATAAATATATCTTTTTTATTAATATAAATGCAAGGATTAAAAAGTCGATGTCGATGTTGATATCGAGGTTTTATTATACGAATATTATTAAATATATTATTGATGTCGAAGATATTCCGAGAAAATATTAAAATTTATCTTAAAACTCAAATTTTTTTAGGAAAACTTTAAAAAATGCTAAAATAAGTGATTTTGCATAATTTATACTAGTTTTGATTTTTTTTTTTAAAAAAAAACCTGTTTATACTTTATAAGATAATAAAATATACATATATAG
>JXTC01000385.1:11949-35786 GCA_002914845.1 Trema orientale | reverse complement strand
TCTATTTTCCCCCCGAGGAATCCTTAGAATTACCACTACTTAGCTTTCAATTTGCCTCTGACTATCAAATGAAATGTGAATAACCGGTCTTCCTCTCTTTGAAATAAGGGGCACTTCTGGTTGATTTTGTCAGTACTTGAAACAATTTTGTCTTCTCCATATTACTATATCTCAAGAGTCAATAATTTTATATAAGGAACTACTGAACTCAATCCTATCGTTACTCTTCAGTTTTCTGTTGAGGTCTATCTTGTAGAGGTACTCAAATTGGATCAGTGATCGATTTCTAGGTTTCGTCGTAAACCTAATTGGTTACTTCCAATTACGCAAGTCAATAGTTCAAATTGTACTCAAAGGTAGGACATTTCCTATTTTTATAGGAACTTCTATACCAGAAACTATAGTATCTCCAATTAGATGCTACTCGAGGAATAAACCTCATTCATCTTGACTTTGTCAATATCAATGCCATATTCTTTGGCATGAGATGCAACTTGTGGATCTGGATTTCCTTCTTCATCGTTTAAGTGTGTTGGCCTAATCCATTGAACAAGGGAATCATTATTCTCGTCACCAGGATTAGCTGCTACTTCAGCCAAATCCAAATAGTCAATTTCTTCTACCTTATCATGTTTTGCTTTCATAACTTTTATCTTTAGCTTCATATTATAACAACAAAAGACTAATTATTGAAGTTTGTCATAAGCAAGCTGATTACGTTGTTTTGTATGGATTAGACAACATGTACTCCAATTCCGCTCACATGCTACAGAAGAAATTGTCTATGATAAAATTCAAATTGCTAGCTTCCTCACATATAGAGCGCTATTTTCATACATTAGCCACCATCTAGCAGAAATATTAAATAAAAAAATAAGCTAACATGTAATGAAAATGAAAATTGTAGCAAAAATTAATACAAACATATTTTTAGAACCATAACATACTAGGAACTATTGTTGCTCTTGTTGCAATAGCTGCCCGATCACCGAATTTTTTTAAGGCATCTCTAAAATAAGTTAAGTTGAAGTAAAAGTACACATTTATTAGTAATTTTTATTCTTCAATTTTTAGAAGGAAGAAAAATTGTTAATCAATAATTACTTACCTCAGTTCCAAAGTTAGCAATCCATTCAACTGATGGGTCCAACTGGTAATAAACATCATGTACAGTATGTACAAGTTTAGAATTATACCCAACGCCTTTATTATCTTGGTATTTAAGATTCAAATAGTACACTAAAATGAAAATAATATACTATGGTTAAAAATAGTACATGAAAAGTACAAAAATAAAAGTTAGGTAATTGTAAATAGCACAAAAAAGAAAACCTGCTCTATTTAATGGAAGAAATAACGTTCTATCTAATCGAGCATCTATAATATTGAATACCCACTTTGTCCCTTTTTGTTATATGATGTTATCCTTCATTTTCTTCATTGCATCATATAAGATTGGCATAGTTAGGACAACTTCAGTATCGACAATACGAAGTATAGCTTATAATGGCTTATAAAAGGCTACTACATAAGCAACATGTTCCCAAAAGCTATTGTCGAGTATGTGCCCTTCAATTTTTCTTCCCAAAACAGTTCTTGATAAACGACCATTTATCCATTGATCACTAGTAAATAACATTTTTAAGCTACTTTTTTTGCTAAGAATGCTATTTAAGACAATATAGTTTGTTATAAATCTAGTAGCTCATGGCCGAACGAGTTCTTCTTTGCAAAAAACACGCATTTTTACAAGTAATGAGCCACGACTATAAATAAAGTTCGTGATTTCTTTGGCATTATGTTTCACTGTGGTCACTGTTTCCTTCTTTCCAATATTTCAAACATCAAATCTATAGAGTATATTGTACACGGTATCCAATAAATGTTATACTCTTCCATCATCTTTTTACCAACTTTCACAAAGGCTGAGCCATTATCAGTAACAATTTGGATAATATCTTCCTTTCCCACATCTTCTACCACATTCTTCAACAATTCAATGATATAATAGTGTTCCTTTATCTTATTAGATGCATCCACAGATTTTAAAAACATAATGTTTCTCTTGCAATAAACCATAAAGTTTATGATTGATAATCTATTTGGCATGTCCATCCATCACATATGATTCTGCACCCATATTGTTTCCACTTTTCTTTAAAGCTTTCTACATATTCTTTTATTTCTCTATATTCTACATCCAACCATTTGGTTTTTATTTCATATGGAAAAGGTGGTAGAACTCTAGTACTAAAAATGTAAATATATCAATTAATTCAAGAAAGAAATCAGATGTAACTAAATTAATATAAAAACTACAAATAAAAAAAATCAGACAATTTATTAGATAAGTAATAACCATATTTTTGAAGTGGTAAGAGCTAACTTTTGATGGTGGAACATTCTTATAAATAAAGAACTATAATATCAATTTGTGTATTTTGTCTTTTATGGTACCTCTTTTAAAAATATCTTTAATGTTTTTTTGTCTAGCACCAGATGAGTGTACAAAGATGGTGCAACGAGAGGTTTATGTTGTTCACATACATACGATGGAATATTTTTGAGGTTGACTACTACCACCAATTCCACCCATTTTTTTGGCACCAACAGAAGTTTCACCTACTTTGTCTTCCCACGAAAGAACTTTGTTCTATGTTCTCTTTCCCATTCAGAAGCTTTTGATTATTTTATGGCTTCTCGATATGCATGACGCTCATTTGGGTACATATTTTTAGGGTACATATAAGCATCTCCATCCTTATCTTCATCTTCATCCGTCTCATAGTATTAAGAACCTAAATTTCCATGTGATTCTTCTTATATGTTTTCATACATTACTTCGTTCGTTTTTTTTTTCTCAATGTCTTTTTTCATTATCAAATGTATGATCTCGTCATATACCTCAAGAGGTACATTGAGACACTTTTTAGAATTTATGTTAGGATCATTTCTAGCTAAATGCCACTTAAAGTGTGTGATCTCCCAATATTTTTCATCATATTACTACAAACGTTGCATATTGTGCTATACTTATAACTCTCTATTTGTATACAATATCTCCATACACGATTATCTCTATCACCACGCTCCATATGGTATGCTATAATTAGAAAGAAATTTGTTACTTATTATTCTAACTATATTAGAACTCATTCTAGTTGTGCTACTTATTAGACTATGCTATAGTAATTAATAATAAATTCTATTGATTTGTTTGTACATCTAATTCTTCATTTTATCTACTTACTAGCAAAGAAAGAAAACTTCTCTGCCAATAAAATTATTTATAGTCAATATAAATATCTTAAAGAAAGATTGAATATAAACAACTAATTCAAAAACAAACAAGTTTTTCTTTAAACCAACAAACTCATGTAAATCTATGAAAAAAATTTAAAATAAAATAATGGAAATGAAAAGGAAAAAGAAAGGAAGAATTACTAGCTCACCTTCTTTGACAAGCCTTCATATGTGGTGAGTTGGACTTCTTGCAATGTAAACTATTAAAAACTTTCTGAAATATAAAGCTTTAATATATATATATATATAATAGTACATGCTTGAGAAAGAGAAATATAAGAACTGTAAAACATGCAACATAATAGTACAAAAGTCTTGTGAGTATTTTGCATTCTTTTTTATAGAAATTGAGAAATTGAAAAGTAAATAGTTTGCAGGTACATGTAAAATAATTCACCAACTTGGTAGTTCACATGCAAAATAGTAATATAGCTATAGGCTAGTACAAGCTCTCTGAAAGACTGAAACTCATAATGGTAATATTTCTTTCAAAAGCCACAAAAATCCCTTGCAGAGATTCCAAAATAATAAATATAAGTAGTACAAATATTCTCATTAAGTACAAGTAATTCCAGAACTTTGCCGACATATTAAAGAGAGAGAACTATAATTTATTTTTGTATAATTTATTGACATTTTCTATAAAAAAAAAAAAGAAAAAAAGAGAAGACTTGAAAAAAAATTCGAAATTTCTGTCGATATTTTAAAATGTCGATGACATTATCGCGACAATGTCCATAAATATCTCGATATTAGCTCATTTTTTACCAACATTTTACCAATATCGATATATCCTCGATATTGTCGATATTTTATAGATATTTTACGGATATACAGGAAAAAATATCTTTCTACCCCATATTAATATTGAGACTTCAGATATTGTCCCGACAATGTCGATAAATATCACGACATTTTAATATATATATATATATATATATATATATATATGTATGTATATATGTACTGTAACATGTACTATAAAGGACAAAGCGGCTGTTAGTATTTTTTTTTAGCTTATACGCTTATCCACTACTTCCAGGGTTCAATCCCTCGCAAGTCAAATTAAGCACTTTTTCATTTTTTTCATTTTTATTTTTTAAAATTGTTTCTATTCAATTTTTTTTTTCTCTTACTGAACTCTATTATTTCCCTCTTTTTTCCTCCTTTTTATTTATTAATTGTTTTTCCTTTTCCTCATTTTAATTTTTTTTGGAAGAAAAAAAATCCAAATATTTTTCTTCTCATTGAACCTTATTATTCCTCCATTTTTTTTATTTCTCACTTATAATCTTCGTTTTTTTCTAGTCCTCTTGTTTAATTTTTTGAAGAAGAAAAAAATAAGCACTAATCTTTTTTATTTTTTTCCTTCTATTAGGGTTAGAATCGCCCTCTTATTCAATTTGTTTACTCGTTATTGTTTTCTAGTTACTAGTTACTAACCAAATTAGTTATAGTTTCTCATTTCTCTAGTTACTAATTTTATGATTTATTAACTAATTCGATTACTAGTTTATCTTATTACAACTAACTAATTTGGTACCAGTCTCATTACTAGTTACTAATTTGGTTATTAGTTACCAGTTCTCTACTTCCAGCTAGTTCCTAGTTTCTGTGATTACCATTTTGTTTGTCACCACTAACTAATCTGATTACCAATTACCGATTCTCTAGTTACATCTTCTTACTATTAACTAATTCAGTTCAATTTAGCTACAAACTACAGTTACATATTACCACTAAACAACCTCTAAATCAACTTTACTTCTTCTCTTTTCCCCTCCCCCTTTTTCATTTTTTTAATATTTTTTACCCATTTCTAATTTTTTTTCTCACTAGACCCTATTATTCCCTCTTCCTTTTTTAATCAATTTTTTTTAATTATTTTCTCTTTTTATTTTACTTTTTCTTTTCCCCTCCTTTTTTTTTATTTTTAAAAAATTGTAACTTTTTTTTATTCTTTTTTTTTTCTTCTTGTTCCCCTTCTTATTCAATTTGGTTACTCGCTACAATTTAATGTTTATTAATTAAAACCAAATTGATTATAGTTTCTCTTTTCCTTTTTTTTTCTTTTTTTTTTTGTTTCAAGTTATCAACCAATTTAATTGCTAATTACCAGTATTAATTTGATTACTAGTTTCTCTAGTTACCACTATTAATTTGGTTACCAGTTACTCATTTGTTTATTGGCTTCTAGTTTAAAAGTTATCAATAAACAATAGAGAATTTACACCTAAAAGGTCTACTAAACCCTTGTGATAAAATATGAGACTCACTTATTAATATTTTCTAAACCCCCATTGTCATATCACACATATAAAATTACTTAAATACCATATTTCTCGAACAAACTCTAAACTCTTCAGCCACTACCACCGGTCCCATCTCGACCCCAGCAGCGGTGCCTCTGCTTGACTAGGAGTCAAAAAATTTTGACCGTGGTTGAACTTGTTCTGCTGCCTCTCCCGGTTATTCCGATCGTTTTTCGACAAGTGGCCAGAAAATTTCGACCCCAGTCAAAGATTTTCGACTGGGTTTGAAGCCCCCAGTCGAAAAACTTTGATCAGCGTTCGACTGCAATTCGACAGTAGTGGAAGAATTTTGACCCCAGTCGAATATGGTCGGTCGTCTTCTCGGTGCTGTCTTCGCCACTTTTGACATTTTCAACTTAGTCGAAAATTTTTTACTGTGGTCGAATCAAGGGTAATTTTGGAACTCCAAAATATTCATTAAATGATATGGCAACAAAAATCCTACTTTTTAAAATAGTTTGTAGGTTGTCCATCTTTTCATCATATATATTAAAAGAGGGTCAAAATTGATAATCCCCCTTAAGCAATTTGGTACCAATATAGTTACCAGTTCTCTGGTTACTAGTTTCTCTGGTTACCACTAACCAATTTGGTACTAATCTAGTTACCAGTATCTAATTCTCTAATTACAATTTCTGGTTTCTTAGTTACTAATTTCTTTAGTTATCTCTAACCAATTAGTACTAACTTTGTTATTAGTTACCAACTTGGTTATTGCTTACTGGTAAATAACCCCTAAACCAAAATGGTTACTATTTTTAAACTGGGGGCTAGTTATAATGATCAATGTTACTAGTTACTGGTAACTAACAATTACTAGTTACTAGTTACTCCAATTACCTGTAACCAATCTACTCTCCTGTTACCAATACAATTATCATTATTATTATTATTATTATTATTATTATTATTATTATTATTATTATTATTATTATATAAAACGAGTACTTGGTAATTTATGTTAACCATTTGAAATACTAGCTTTTAGACTATTAGTGACCATTTATAAGATTAGTTATTAGTTTCCAAATAGGTGACTAGTTACAAGAACGGTGATTAGTGGTTACTAGTTATAATAATAGTAACTAATTACTGGTTACCAGTTACCGATATGGTTACTGGTTTATATGCAAGATCAATTTTGTTACTAGTTATCCTTGTTATTGTCACATTGGTTACTTATTATTCTAGTTTCCAATTACCAATTTGATTAATGGAGGCCATCAACTAATTTGGAAACTAGTTTCCAAACTAATGACAAGTTACAGATATAGGTAACTGATTACCAGGTTATCAGTAACTACAATTGTTGGTTTCTAGTTTCAAGTTTCTATTTTCTATAGTTTTTTGTTACTACTGCTAATTTGGTTGCTAGTTTATGATTACCGATTACTAGTTTGTCTAGTTATTGGTTTCTAATTTCTCTAGTTACTAGTTTTTAGTCACACCAATTTGGTTACAGATTTCTCTGGTTATTGGTAACTAGTCATATCAAATTGGATACCGGTTACTATGATTACCAATGACTACCTTACTTCTTTTTTTTTCTAATTATTTATAAGAAAATAATTACTAATTTGGTTACTAATAACTAATTTGATGGTATCTAGACTAGTGGCTAGATATAACGATTGGTGATTGAGTCTTTACTGGTCCCATACAAGTTACCAGTAACAAGACTAGTTACTTAGTAACCAATAACCATATTAGTCCCACACAATTAAGCTTTTTATGCATTGTATAAGCCAAAATAAATTTCAAGAATAACAATAACATATAAAGAATGAACCAAAATCCTAAAAGAGGAAGAAAAGAAAGCAAAATTCCAAGTTGAACTAATATAGATTCAGACATTATGGAGTTCATGTCACAAAGACAACTAGAGCATGTAAGTAAAAAATAATACTAAGTGTACTAAGATTGTTACCAAATTTTTAATACCAACACATGTAGTATATGAGTTGGCATTATTCAATTAGTATATTAGAACTTACCATAAATAAATTAATCATATTCATCAATTGAATGATACCAATTCACATATCATATGTGTTGTATTAAAAATTTGGTACAAATTTTGGGATACCTAGGATTATTCTTTTGTAAAATATTACAGAACTAATTTACTTACAATAAAATTGTATAAGAAACCAAATTAGTAAATTTGAACACCGTACTCTAGAAAACACATCATTATTGATAAGTTATCTTGACTTTTATCCATTCAGATTACCAAAATCTAGTAGCTAGAAGTAAATATATATTAGCTTCAATTTTCTTGAATAAGGTAGTTGTGGCTCATTCACTATTGAATCCATAGACTTACAGAATTGATTTCCACAATCCTGTAAACCAAAACAATATTAGAATAATAATGTGCCAAGAATAAAACAAAAACCAGAAAATAGGAAAGAAAAAAAAAAAATCCCAAATTGAAATAATATGAGGCCTTTCAATATAGACTGAGATATTTTGGAGTTGCATAATCTATATGCTATACAAATTTCTACATAACAATCAATATATACATGTCTGGTATACAATTGTGATAAAGAAAGCTAATCAACTAAGCAAAAAACTAAACAATACAAATTTCATCATCTTTTATTGCATCAAAATTCCATCACAATTATTAGTAGCCTCCTTGTAACATATTCAAAAAAAAAAAAAAAACATGTAAGCAAGAATCGAGTCAAAATGAAATTATATACTCGTATCAATAGCTTTAGAAATAAACATAATAATAACAAGATATGCTACAATAATTCAAATAAATTCTATCCAAAATTTCATGAAAATTCATTAAGATATATATAGAGACAGGCATATAAGAGTGGCAAAGCCACAAGATCTAGACCGTTTATAACTCAAATATTCAAGGAGAACAACATAAGCTGCTAAAAAAGTTAGCTACAATGAATGGAAACGACAATTTGATGGTTGAACCTTATTTTCTCATTTATATTTTCGATAATGGCATTCCTTCTTTCAGTTTGTCTTGGTTTGTTATCAGTAGTCTAGTCTAGATGGGTTCTTGTCCAAGTTGTAGACAAGCCTTGAGGATATCGAAGCTTCGATTAGCTTCTTTGTCGATGTTGTCAGCCTGTCTTTGGCATTAGGTTGGTTGTCAAGTTTCTCAAATCTGAGCATGATAAAGCGAGAGACAGAGAGGAAGAAAAAGGAAAAATATTAGTATTTGTCTTAAAAATACTGTATGGGGCCTTATAGAAATAGGGTTTTCTAGGCTTTTACCTTCAAAAGTAGAAAAAAATTACATAAATACGGTACTTCATAATAATTAGTTTTTATACCGCATCAGATTGATATTTTTGAAAAAGTTCTGAGTAAAAATACAGTGACAGATTTCGTAAATAAGCCATCTTTGTTTTAAAGCGATTTATATTTAAAGTGTAATTAATTGCAAGAATTCTTGTTGTCTCAATGGCACATACTATTACTCTCAATGGCACATGCTATTACTCTCAAAGTCTAGGTGCAGAGTTCAAACCGAGTTACTCTCTCTTCCATTTTTGCTTATATATATATATAAATATATATATATATATCTTTTTTTTAATATTTTTTTTGTTATAATTGTTTTTCTTTTCCATTTTTCCCCCTTTTTAGGTATAGATAATTTTTTTATTTTTCCTTCGATACATTAGGTACTATTTTTTTTTTCTTTAATCTTTAAAGAAGATGAAAAAAAAAACTTCTTTTTCTTAAAAAAATTATTCTTGTTTGATTTTTTGTTGATAATTTTCTTTTTAAAAATAATTTCATTTCTTTTAGTTAGAATTTTTTATGAAATTTTTATTAGTAGTATTATTATATTACTATTATTGGGAATGAAAAGCCCTTAGATTACAATTCGTAAGTTTATAAATTATTATAGGTAATCAACCATCTCACCAAATAACAAGTATTTTGTAAAATATGGTAATTACATAGGACACTGATTATTAGTAACTAGAAGACTGATGACTGGTTACTGGTTACCAATAACTAGTCTAATTACTGGTTACTAGTTGTTTTTAAACTAGTGGCTACTAGTAACTAATTTAAATTTTGTAACTAGTTACCAATTTGACTACTGGTTTTTTGTTTCCATATAAGATCAATTTGATTACTGATTACTAATTATCAATTTGTTATTGGTCACCGGTCTTGTTACCAATTGTCACTAACTAATTTGGTTTTTTTTTGGGGGTAAAAAGTTTTTTTTATTTAACTAAAATTGTTTAAAGCAATAAACGAAATAAACAAAAGACAACAGTCTAACCAATCTAGTTATAATGTTACTATATCCAATATAAGTAACTTTTTACTATATCTAATCTGGTTACTAGTAAATAATTTGGTTACAAGTTTCCAAACTTGTTGCTAGTTATATTTACAAGGCTAGTGATTAGTTACTAGTATTCTAACTTGTGGACAACTCGAGAGGTCACTAGTTATTGGCAACCATAACCAAAGAAATTATGTTTAATAATGAGTTTTAAAGATACTATTGATTGGTAACTAATCTAGTTATTAGTTTTCATGCTAATAGCTACTTGTAACGATTGATGACTAATTACTGATTACCATTAACTAATCTAGTTACTAATTTATGAACTAGTGACTAGTCAGAAGATTAGTGATTGGTGGCCACTAGTAACTAATCCAGTTACTAGTTTCATTATTGATTACTAATCTGGCTACTAGTAATCATAACATAAATAATTATAAAAATACAGTACCAAAAAAATAAAATTATTTCAACAAAATGCTATTTTTTGAAAAGCAAAAGTATCATTTTTCGAAAATTGTTATTATTTGTTACTAGTTTCTAGTTTTTGGTTATCAATCACAAGACTAGATTAGTTACTAATAACTAATTTAATTTATGGTTACCACTATATATTTGGTTACTGGTTTCTCTGGTTACCACTAACCATTTGGTGATTTATGGCTACCAACAACTAATCCAATTACATGTTACTAATTTCATCATTGATTACTAATCTGGCTTTTAGTAACCATAATATAAATAATTGTAAAAATGCAATACAAAAAAGAAAAAAATATCGCAGCTAAATGGTATTTTTTTGAAAAGCGAAAGAATTATTTTTTAAAAATTGTCATTGTTGGTTAATAGTTTATAGTTTTTGGTTACCAGTCACAAGGCTAAATTAGTTACTACTAACTGATTTAATTCATGGTTATCACTATGCATTTGGTTACTGGTTTCTCTAGTTTCTATTAACCAATTTGGTGACTGGTGGCTACTAATAATTACTAATCTAGTTATCCATTACCAATTTTATTACCGATTACTAATCTTGCTACTAGTAACCATAATATAATGAAAAAATATAGTACAAAAAAAAATTACCACAGCTAAGTGGTATTTTTTGAAAAGCAAAAGTATCATTTTTTAAAAATTGTTATGATTGGTTACTAGTTTCTAGTTAGTCACAAAGCTAAATTACTTACCAGTAACCAGTTTAATTTATGGTTATCACTACGCATTTAGTTATAAGTTACTATTTAGAATTAGTTTCTATTTTTTTTGGTTACTAGTTATTAGTTATTATGATCACCAGACTTGTTGGTTACTAGTTATAAGACTAGTTGAATTCATCTCCAGTTCTTTTGTTTAAATAAATTGAAAATAGAAGTGAAAATTTTGTTTTGATTTTTAATTTATAAAAACAAGAAACATGTTTGGCAAACTTATTTTCCCTACTTATTTCCAAAATTAAAAAATACAAATAATCTTGTATTTGTATATATACACACGTATATGTGTATAGACACTTATGTATACATGTATGCATGTTTTTTAGTTTTTGAAATCTGCTTAAAAAAATAAAGATAGTAGAAATTTTTTGTTACCACCGTTTTTGAAAATTTTGTTAACAATTTTTAAAAACGAAAAATAAAAACAAAGTTACTAAGCAAACTTTCAAAAAGAATTTCTATTTTTCTGTTTTAAAAAACAAAAAATAGAAAACGAAAGTGAATATACGGTATTTAAAGGAAAATATATCACATATACGAACCCCTTCTTTAATTAATTTTGAAAAATTTAGGTGGATGACCAATACTTTAAATTTGATTATGTAGATGTCCATTTTTTAAGTTTTATAACTAAATGTCCATGTATATATATTTTTACACTTGAATGATATATTTATCTACTAATTTCAGTTACTGTATTGAAATGTACTAGGTATATAATTTTTTATACTNATATCACATATACGAATCCCTTCTTTAATTAATTTTGAAAAATTTAGGTGGATGACCAATACTTTAAATTTGATTATGCAGATGTTCATTTTTTAAGTTTTATAGCTAAATGTCTATGTATATATATTTTCACACTTGAATGATGTATTTATCTACTAATTTCAGTTACTGTATTGAAATGTACTAGGTATATAATTTTTTATACTTGATTTATAAAATTTTAGACTAGGTATATAAACATATATACATGACATTTTGCTTAACATTTGACAAATAAAAATTTAATTAAATTATGCCCAAAATTTGGTCATATTTCTATGTGGAAATCAGATAAAATAGAATATTTTAAAAAATATTAACATATATACGGTGCCCTACTTTTTATTAAGCTCATATAGTATTTTATTAGAAAAATACCTATATTTTCCCCCTTTCTTCTTCTTTTTTTACTCGCTCAGATTCAAGGAGCTCCATGGCCGAATCCAACACCGAAGATAAGTCAATTGAAGCTTCGTAGTCCTTTAAACTTGGCGATGGCATGAACCCAGACCCGTCGTTATTAGGTTGCACAGATTTGCTCCAGCCAGTTGTTTTCCAATTGCTATGCATTCTAGGTCACTCCCAAGAACATTGAAAGTTGGTACAGAAATGAGAATGAGGGTAATTCCTGAGATTTCGAAATCTTCTTCATTAGACTTCTTGGAGTAATAGTGGCGAGTGGTGACCCTCGTTTTTGCTTAGACCAACCATTTTGTAGGAAGATTAGCTCTCATCTTTGAGGACATAGATCTCATTTTCAAAGTATTTTTCTATTTTCTTTTGTTTTTTTAATTAATTTTTTATTTTGATTCATAGTTCGTTTTTTGTAATAAAAAGTTGGTATTCAAAATCTATGATTGATGGGTTTTGCTCAATTCAGCTTATTATTGTATTGTGCTGAGTTTGATATTTCTTTATATTTCAATATTTAGATGCTTATGTGCCCATAAGGTGTTTGATGATTTGTTTGAGAGAAATATGAATTCTTGGAAGGCCATGGTTGTTGAGTATATACATGTTGGAGATTTAGTCTAAGTAAAGAAGTTGTTTGATGAGATGCTTTAGCAAAATAAATAATGTGACTTGGTAGGTAGCATGGATGAGAAAGTTCCCAAGTGAGGTTTCTCATTTCAAGTTTTTATTCAATTTTTTAATGGGTATTTACTTAATTTTTTAGATAGCTATCAATAACAAAATACATATACTGTGCATAAAATTGGTTACCAATAAGTAGTAACCAGTCACTGGTCTTAGTAACTAGCCATCGATTAAGCCCTAATTTTTCCACCTAATTTTCCCAAGGGGAATTGAAATAAGTAGTAGTAATTTTGAATAACATGATTAAGAGTGATTTGCAAAATGATTTTTTTAGTAGTATTTTAGTGTTTTGTGATCTTATGTGACGGAATGTCACAAAATTTGTGAAAATTTTTTAGTATTAAGAAAGTCAAAATTTTATGGTCACAAATTATATGACCCATCGTCACACAATTTGTGAAACTACTAGAAATATCAATTTGAAAAAAAATTACTAAAAATAGTTAGTACTATACACGTCAATTTCCCTTTTCTCAAAAACTAGTTTGGTGGGCTTTTTTACAATACTGTTTTAAAGCCCAACTCAGAAAAACAAGTTAAAATTTGGAAAACGGTGGAAAAGCCTGTTTTTTTCTTTTTTTTTTTTTTTTTTGGAAAAGGCTGTTGCTGTTTCTGATAAATCTCAAAAACCTCTCTCTCCAAAACCTCTCTCACGACTCCTCACCTGCGACCAATGCACGAGCCAATGGAGCTCATCAATTTCAAGCTCAACATCTATGGATTCAAGCTCAGAATTTTGTGATTCAATTACAGGAGGTAACCTCTAGAACGTGGTTTTCATTTCTCTTTATCTTCTTCTCCATCAATTTCCTTTTCTTACGAGAAAAGCTCATGGTTTTTAGGGTTTAAATCAGGCAAGGCTTCACGAGTCGATCTCGTTTCTGCAAAATATATTGTCAGAATCACAAGTACCTGGAGGTACCTTTCCGACTCCTATTCTTTAATCTCTCTCTCTTTTTTTTTTTTTTTGGTGGATTGATGAATTGATCTCGTTTTCTGGTTATTTTTTGAGCCAAATTCATATGGATGTCTATGGTGTGAAGCTTTGTTCATCTATGTTGTTAATTTTAGCTATATTACGTTACCTATAGGTACTTTTTTTTTTCATTTTGGTTGTGTTTTAGCTTTTTTGGCTCTTGATTTTTGTTTGGTTTCCAAGAAACAGAGAGAAAGTTGAATTGGATTAATAGGTTGTAGTTTTATGATTATTGGTTGAAAGAATGAGTTTTTAATGGATTGGTGGATTAGTGTTTTGTAGTTTTGTTTTTAGACTACATCGATTATAGGACTAGAGTCTTGTAACTCAGTTGTTATTGAACATGGTTCTTTGAGAGTAGTAAAAATCTCCAAGTAGTCAAAGTTTAGATTTTGAGTTTCTTTGGCTGCCTTGAACTTGTCATAAACATTGAAGTTGGGAAAAATAGAACCATTTGGGATGCTAATGTGGCTCTCTGTCTTCACAGAGGAATGTTTAAGTCTTGGCAAATGTCAATGGCTTCACCTTCAAACTTATCAAATCAGACAGAATTGTTACAAATATTATTTTTAGTTCTTTTTCTTTGTTTAGTATAACAAATGTTTCTTCTTATTGCCCCTGATGTTTTTTATATGAGCTTTTCAGCTTTGCTTCATGAATTATATCCTTGTTTGCTTCATAAATTATATCGTTACTTTTTGTTCCGGAAACCTTGATTCAAGGATATGAACATGAAATGATTATCTTACTACTCAATGTTAGGTTCCCACAATCAAAGCTCAAACAAAGACTAAAACCAGTCCATAAGTTTGACACTCATGCTATCTGGTTCTGGGAAGTAATTTCTTTCTGGTCTCACAGTTGTGTATTATGTTCCTCTACTTCTACCTTGTACTAATTACTTGGGGTTTTCAGTCCATCCTTGCTAGAGTCTTCAAGGATTATGCTATATAACTTTACTCAGCTGCAATTTTAATACAAACGCACTGATTATTTGACTGCAATATGAATATAGTAATATACTACATAGATTGGACTTGTGCTAAGATGGTAATAGTGACATTGAACCTAATTAGATTAGGAGCCGTTTGTTTCTACTTTTTACAGTATTGCTCTTTTGAATTTGAACATTTTTTCTGCTTTGCTTGTTACTTTTTCTTGATATTTGAGTTTGAATATGAGCTTGAGACTTGTGTTTGAGTTATATTTGCTTAGAACTCAGTTTGAATCTAAGTTTGCCTAAATGGAAACGTGAGCTATAAGAAAAATTAGGCTGATGAAATTATTTGGTTTAGGGCTGTTCGGGAGCTAGCCAGGATTGAATATTATCATTTTTAGATTAAACGACAGATTTTTGAAGTGCCCCGATAACTATGTCAAAAGTGCGAACTAGATAGTTTTAAAGAAAACCAGATAGTTTTCCGCTTGTAATCCGAACTTTTATTTTTTGCTTTATGCGAGTTTTTCGTGTATTAATATCTATTACTCCGCAGTAATAAAGCTCAATTGAGAATGTAAATAGAAGCATGGTAATTGTATTAGTCTAACTTTAATAAGTTGCTAGAGCAACTGGGAGGCTCTAAACATGTTTCAAGGTGTTGAGAATAAAAAGATTGCATATTTTTGAAGTACAATGAAAAATGACCCTAGATAGACGATTCAAGTTCGCAGTCGTTTTTCCTATTATGTCTAGATATGTGTTTGGTGGGAGGGGGATTTGTCACAGTGTAGTGGGGGAATATTGAAACATTTGCATCCTAGAAACTATATGTCTACCTAACTGAAGTCAGAGATGTTGGATTGTAGAAATTCACTTTCTTGAGCTGGATTACCTATTAAAGGCTATAGGAAGTTCCTTCTGTGGTTGGGGTTTTTAGATTCCAAATTCTGCCACTTGCATATTCTGCTTACAATTTTTTTTCCTTCTTTTAGTTCCATTTGAAATGTTTATAAGATCTGTTTGTCCATTGCAGATGGCCAGATGGGATGAGATTCTATCACTCCCTGTTCAGAATCCTCCGACTTTGGAGTTTTCTTCTGCTGATATCGTGTGGTCAAAGGTGGAAGGATGGCGCGATAATATTGATAGAGTGGCTCTAATTCCCTTTGCCAGAGTGGATGATTTTGTAAGGGGTGAGTCGTCGAACAAGGATTGCCCAACAAGATTTCATGTTGAAGCGAGGCGGAGACGGCGTCCAACAATGCCTTATAAACCAAAAGTTGATGGAGTTCTTGAATATATTCTGTAAGTTCCATGTTTGTTCCTTTAGTTGTTTTTAACGATTGTTCATGTTCCTGTCAGCTTAGTTTATCTTGTGAAATATGTAGATATTGGTGTTCATTTGGTCCTGACGACCATCGCAAGGGTGGCATTGTAAGACCTAGTAGGAGTACTTATGTTCCCAAGAAGAAAAATGCTGGTCGACCGAATACCAAGAGAGGATGCACGTGTCACTTTATTGTGAAGCGCTTAATTGCTGAACCTTCAGTAGCACTGATCATATATAATGAGGATAAACATGTTGATAAGAAAGGGCTTCCCTGCCATGGTCCACAGGATAAGAAGGCTGCTGGAACGCGTGCTGTTTTTGCCCCTTATATCTCAGAGGATCTTCGACTCCGTGTGTTATCTCTCCTATATGTAGGAGTCTCTGTGGAGACAATAATGCAAAGACACAATGAAACAGTGGAAAGACAGGGCGGTCCGTGTAATCGCGATGACCTTTTAACACATCGGTATGTTCGGAGGCAGGAGCGAAGCATCCGGCGTTCCACTTATGAATTGGACACTGATGATTCTGTCAGCGTCAGCATGTGGGTGGAAAGCCATCAGAGTAATGTTTTCTTTTTTGAGGATTTCTCTGATTCTGACCCTTTCACTTTGGGCATCCAAACAGAGTGGCAGTTGCAACAAATGATTCGCTTTGGCAATCGCAGCCTTTTAGTCTCTGATTCGAAGTTTGGAACAAACAAATTGAAGGTCTGATTTCTTTATTCT
Organism: Trema orientale; assembly: GCA_002914845.1. Classification (NCBI taxonomy): domain Eukaryota; kingdom Viridiplantae; phylum Streptophyta; class Magnoliopsida; order Rosales; family Cannabaceae; genus Trema; species Trema orientale. The sequence goes on along the minus strand of JXTC01000385.1, from coordinate 18,823 downwards.
GTTCTAATAAAATTTTTTTGTTTCATATTGAAAACAAATGTCAGAATTTCATGGTTGGATTAATGGTAAATTGATTTTTGATCTTTTTGCAATTTTATCTAGTATCCGGTTCACAGTCTCCTTGTATTCAATCCTGACAACAAGGCCATCCCAGTAGCATGGATAATATCTCCGAGATTCGCAAGTTCCGATGCCGATAAGTGGATGCGAGCCCTTTATAATAGAGTTCAAACAAAAGATCCTACATGGAAGTTGGCTGGGTTTATTGTAGATGATCCTCTAGCTGATGTCTATGCAATCAAGTAGGTTCCTCAGTCTTTCATCCAAACTCCAGTAGGAAGAAATAGGGACAATTGTATACATCCATTTCTATTCTTAGCTTAAAAATCATTCTCTAGATCATGCATATAGAAATTAAAATGGGAATTTCATTCTTTGCTCTACAAGCACACACGCCCTTCATCCTTTCTCTCCAACAACATTTTTTTTTTCTTTTGACTAAGTATTTAAGTAATGAGTTTGGTAGCAAGTCCTTGAAATTGATACAAAGCGTGTGCAAACTCTTTGCTTCCCACTTTTACAAATTCACAAAGGTAGCAGTAATGAGTTTGGTAGCGAGTCCTTGAAATTGATACAAAGCATGTACAACCTCTTTGCTTCTCACTTTTACAAATTCACATCTCTACCTTTTCCTGTTAAATATGAGTTCCTGTTGCTTATTGATTTAGATGATCTTCAAAGTGATGCAAGTTCCTATTCTTGAAGTGTCTTTATACAATATTGATCAATGAGCTTGCAGGCAACTTAGTGAAGTGAATCAGGCAATTTATAACATGCTGAGGAGTTTACGCACGTGTACTCATATAGATGTATATTTTCCACTGGGTATTGTTATAAATATTAATGCTGGAATTGAAGGTTAATCAGTATTTTCTTTGCAATATGTTCAGGGATGTTTTTCAGTGCTCTGTGTTGATAAGCTTTTGGCGGGTCCGTCATGCATGGCATAAAAACTTAATGCAGAAATGTAAGGAAAACGAGATTCGACTTGAGATATCTAGACGGCTTGGCGGGATCGTGGATATCATCTGCCAAGGACAAGGAACCATGGGCTTGTTCGAGGATTTCATGGAAGATTTTGTTGATGAAGCAGATTTTATGGATTATTTTAAGGCAGCTTGGTATCCTAGAATAGGTTAGTAATTATTATTTCAAGTAGATTTTCTATTTCTGCAAGATCTTGCAAACAATTTAACAGTTGGTGGTGGTTTTAATTTTATTGAGTGGAAGGTAATTCCGAGTCCACTGGCTTTTTGAGGAAAAGCTTCTTGTAGGTTTTATCTAAATAGAAATTACTAATGTAAGAAGTTTCTTTTCTACTCAGGGAAGTGGATCAATGCAATACAAACTCTTCCTCTTGCTAGCCAAGAGACCTGTGCAGCAATGGAGTTTTACCACAACCAATTGAAGGTTAGGTTGTTGAGTGAGAAGAATACTGGTGTGTATCAAAGAACTGATTGGTTGGTTGATAAATTAAATACAAAAGTGCATTCCTATTTCTGGCTTGATGAGTACTCTGGGAAGGATGCTTTTGCACGGTACAGGAAAGAGGAGTGGGTCAGTGGTTTAACATCTTGGCGCAAAGCTTTGAAGATCTCAGATTCTGATGTTGTTGTGGAAGGTGGAAGTGCGAAAGTTACTGATCAGCTTGATCGAGATAGGGTTCATGTTGTTTGGAATCCTGGTTCACAGTTTGGTATTTGTGACTGCCACTGGGCTGAAATGGGAAACTTGTGTGAGCATATGCTAAAAGTTATTAGTATCTGGCGCAGAAAAAAGGCTGCTATGCCGTCTATCAGCATGCTGCAGTACCACAAGGCTTTAATGAATATGCTACACTGCCCTCCCAATAATTCTTTGATTCGTGATCATGCCATTTCTTTAGCAGTTTTTGTGCAGAAGCAGATAAATGCATTGCTTTCTGACACTAGTGATATTAGTAAGGATCAACCAATTTCTGGCGATAGAGGTCCAGAATCCGTAAATGAGGGGAGTGGGGACATATTGTCTCGGGAGGAAAATGGTTCTTTGACACATGAGGCTAATGGCAGAATTACAGGAGATGCAGGTGGTGAGCTGAATGATCTGTTAGCCAGTGGAAATGGTATTTGTGCTGAGAGTATTGGAGAAGAAATTACTTGTACTGAGATGGATATCGACCCATCATCCATCTGTATTTCTCCGCCCAGTTTACACTCAGTTGATGAGGTTGTTTCTAGTGGTGTCCTTTTAGAGAACTCGGAGAAAGTTTTGATTAGCTCAGAAATTGAACAGCTTCCTTCTAAAGATGCTGCGCTTACTAACATAAACAGTTCTGAAGATCATGTGTTAAAAAATTGTAGTCAAGAAAGCGAAATGGATATAGAATCAGTTTCCATGGATATACCTCCATCAACCATGGATTTTGTGGAGCAGTGCACAGTAACCCATCAGAATGATGTCAAGCCCATTATTATTGCTAACAAAATGGGTGCTGATACCATATCTAACAAAACCTGTCCTTTTATTATGACAATGCCTGTTGAATCACAAGGGGATGAAATTGCAATTGATGCAACTTCTGATGTCAATAATGAGGATAAGATATTGGATGCATGAGTGAGTTTGAGTATCTACCCTCTTAGAACATTTGTTTTAAGTTAGATGGAGTTCATGATTACATGACAATGGTTCTAATCTTTCTCATGATTGAAGGCATTTAGCAGATTGATGATTATACACATTGACTATTGCTAAAAGTCACGCAGATGCCTTTAGCCACCATCTATAGCTACTGCAGGGAAGAAAGACCCTTTTTTTTGGTTGCGTAGATAATGGATTTGGTTTCTGCTTGAGCGGTAAACGATTACCAATTTCTGAACTGAAAAGACTCATACAAATGCTTACAACCATAATGATTTTGGTAGAGCTGCTGAGAAAAATGAAAAAAAGGAGAGCAATGCTAAATTTGTTGACATCCAGAAGTTGTCGATTGTGTTAATTGTACTGCTTATGAGAAAGATGAAACAATCGAAACTGCCCATGACTCCTATCAAACGTCGCAATGCTAAATTTGTTGACATCCAGAAGTTGTCGATTGTGTTAATTGTACTGCTCATGAGAAAGATGAAACAGTAGAAACTGCCCATGACTCCTATCAAATGTCTTCTGCTCTTTCTTTGTGACTTGGGTTTGAAGAAAACATCAGATAATGCTGGAGTCACTGCTTGTATAACAAACATCTGTAAGTTCTGCTCTTTCTTCATGTGCACATACTTCTAATAGGTACCAGTTCTATTGTTTATACATAGGATTTAGTTGTAGGAGTTATGCTGTAGTTCTTAGCGGTCTAAAACAATTTTGTCATTTTTCATGGAGAACATATCAAGCTTGGAAGAGAAAATGTCTATTTCGGGATTTTGTATGGTCATCAATAGATTGGTCTCCTTTCCTATTCTACTTCACTCAGTTGATCGGTTTTCTTTTTTATTTATTTTTTATTTTATTTATTTTTTAATCACAGTTCAATTTGAGATTGGTGAAAATTTTGTTGTGATGAATAGTGGTGCTCTCTTATTTGAAATATTATCGTCTAAATGTTGTACCTGGAAGGTATTTTCCTCTAAGAAAACTCCCAACAGTATACATTTTCGGATCAAGTTAACCACCGAGTTTAGCATATAAAAATGTAATCCAACTTATTGCCCTGTTTGGTTCGCCTATTTGAATAGGTGTATTTGAATGGAAATTGTGGAATGTGTTATAATTAGAATGTGAGACATTTGAATAGAAAAAATAATAAAATGTGTTATAATTAGAATGAGAGCATTTGAATGGATCATTCAAAAATAGCTCCTCCCCTCCATTCTCATCCAAGATACAAAAAAACCATTCCAATAGTTGATTTTTCTAATGGACCATTTGAATGGAAAAATTGAATTATTGAAACAAACACACATTCTAAAATATCATTTGTATGAAAAAACTGGAATTGTTGAAACAAACGCCCATTCAAATGGGTTTTCCATTCCAATGGAATGGAATTGGCGAACCAAACACACCCAAATTTCTCAGATTCTATTTACACTGTATCTGGTAGAGAAGAAAAAAAATGGGAGGGAAGGAAGAAATAAAAGGGGAGAATGAATGCGAATGATTGAAAGTAAAGTATATTTTCTCCATAGTTTGGAATAGAGAGCAAAAAAAACTCATTCATTTTACAATGGCTATTTTACATTTATGATGATTTTCTATAGTGTCTAATGGTAGTTTTGTAATTTAATTCCCTCATTAACTAGGACAACATTTTCCCTCTCTATTCTTTCCATTTTGGGGGGAGAGAGAGAAAAGTATCCGGGGTACCATCCAAAAATTTTTCGGCCACTTTTTTCTCTTACCATACATCCATTTTTTCCCCTCATTTTCTTTCCACTTTACTCTTACTTTTTCTTTCTTGTCCTTTTCCTCTCTATCAAACATTCACCCTCATGTAACATCTCGCTACCTTGCCGGCCACCTATGCTAATCACAATCAAATGTCAGCCTCACGTGGTGCTCCTCAAAACTAATCTCATTATTTGGTCTTTCTTCGCGTCATATGCTCAACTCATCCTTCTCGTCTCTCAATTTCACAAGATATAGGAAAAGGAAAAGCTCGCCTTATGAGATGGAACCCCCTAAACTTGAACGGAGGATTATGCACTGATATGAAAAATCATAAGTATGAATGCATCAATTTTTGTATAGAATTATAAGTTGTGAACGGACAAGATGAACCAATGGTTGTCTACATTGAGTGTGAGATTATGTACTTGACATAGATTTTAAGTCTTATATGTGATAATGACCAAATATATAGAAACACACACGAAAGCAACAATTTGTATATGAACTGTACCAGTAAGATGAATTTATGTTACACACTAATTTTGAGAATATGTAGTTGACCATATTTGTGATATAAATATAATGGATAATATTACATGTTCTAACTTTTGTACCAAATTTTTTGTACGATGTGGCACGTAAGTTTTCACTGACTAATTAGTATGTTAAAACTTACCACAAATAGATTAAACATTATCACCAATTAAGTGGTGACAAATCACATGCCACATAGGTTGGTATTAAAAATTTGGTACAAAAGTTGATACCTCAAGCATTATCCAAATACAATATCACACGTATTTTTTTTTTTTTTTTTGCTGGGGTATCACACGTATCTAAATACATTCAAGTGGTCATCGAAATAAAGTTGCGTAAATAAATATAATTATATATGTCCATACAGTGGCGAAGCTATAAATATACTTCACGGATGCAAATATAGAGATTAAAATTTTAAACTAGCTTAAATAAAAATTCAATAAAGGTCAATTTGCTTACATGTTTTTCCACTTTAACCTCAAATATCTAGATTATAATCTAAAATTAGTTTTCCTAACTTCTTAGTTGTAATATGATATGTAAAAGTAATTCTTACTCTATTTGATGTTATAATATCTATTTGATGTTATAATATCATTGTTGTCTCATATATAGAATAATGAGTGCAATTTTTATTTAAAATATCTTCTAAACTAAAGATAAAAAACTCACTTATTTTATAAAATTTACAAACTAGGAGAAGAAAACAAAAATGATATAAAATTTACAAACATATATCTTTTTACTTAATACATATGTATTACAAATAAAATGTCATAATATGTGAGTGTTTTTTTTTTAAATGAAAATGTGTGAGTGAATTGAAATTTTTTTTTAAAAAAATACAAATATAAAACATTAATTTAGACCAATCTACCAAAAAAATATCACACGTATTCAACATAAAATTCTTTTTTTCAGTTTTATACGTTGCCTAATATGATATAACAATTACTGGTTATTTAAACTAATAAATTTTAAGAAAAAATAAGTTGTTGATAAAAGTTAGGGAGAAAAAAATATCGAGGTAAAAGAGATGAAAATAAACTACAAGAAATTTAAAATCAAATAGATTGATGATATTTAAGGATTAGAGAAATAATTAATCTGATTTTGAATGGATTAAATATAGAAAGTTTAAATTTAATGAAAAAAGCCTATGAGTTAATTGATGTAATATATAATTAATATATATATAAAAAATATATTAATGTAAGAATTTTTTCCCGGGCACCTCCCTTGCCTTAACGTGGCGCCACCATATATGATACAATATATATACATGGATGTGGTGATTCGCGGCTCTCTCTTGCAAAATGATAGTTAAGTCGGTCCGGGGTAGTGGAGCTTCTATCAAAGACCAACAAAACATTTCATCATGAAGATCATAGACCGTCAATAAATATAACTATAGTCTCTCTCTCGCTCTTTTTTTTTTTTTTTTCCCCTTTGATAAGGATTAATAATTACCGTCAAAAAATAAAAACACAAGAATAATTAGTCTCAACATGCATACATGTAACATTGACAATAACTATTGATAATAAATTGTCTGATAAAATTATTATTTACCTTTGAGCTAAAAATTGTCATATTCATAGGAGTCAGTTTTCTCTATCAATTAAAAAACGAATATTGACCATTAAATTTCAAACTATATAATAGATATATCTATAAAGCAAATAATAGAAAACTCGAATGCATAGTCCATGATCGTCTCGCAATTATCGTAATCCTGACTAGAGATTAACCTTTATTAATTAATTTCCTGAATTTTGCGCTTGAGAACAACAAGTACTAGCTTGTAGCTTAAGTCCATATAGACGGCGGTTTCTTACTTTCATTCTTAAACTGGTCAAACATAGCTTTGAAGAGGGACTCCCTTGGTAGACGTAATGTTTCCATTCCC